>JAIPRL010000145.1:157973-200977 GCA_025469235.1 Pemphigus obesinymphae
GCAATTGTAAACACTTATTTTAGGAAGAGGGAAGAGCATTACATAACTTATAAGAGTGGAGGGAACAAATCACAAATTGATTATTTTATGTGGAAGAGAGGGGGTTTGAAACAGTGTAAGGACTGTATGGTGATCCCGGGGGAAAGTGTGACAGCACAACATAGGTTAATGGTTATGGATATTTGGTGTAGGAAAAAGAGGGTGTACAAAAAGAAAAATATAGTTAAGGAACCGAGGATTAGGTGGTGGAAATTAACGAAATTAACGGGTGGAAATGAAAATGTATTTATAAGAAAGCTAATTGGGACAGGGATGTGGAACATGGAAGGGAATATAAACGAAATGTGGGAAAAGGTAGCAGAGGGTGTTAAGAAAGTTGCTAAGGAAGTCGTGGGCATAAGAAGAGGTAATATGCTACAGGATAAGCAAACATGGTGGTGGGCAGAAAAAGTACAGGAGATAATATCAAAGAAAAAAATACAGTTTAAGAAATGGCAGAAAACAAAGAGAGGGAGGATTGGGTAGAGTATAAAAGTTTATCTAAAGCAGCAAATAGTGCAGTGAGTAAAGCTAAATATAAAGAAATATGATGAGTTGTATGAGAGGTTAGGAACTAAAGAAGGGGAAAAAGAAGTGCACAGGCTGGCTAAGGAAAGAGAAAAACAGTCCAGGGACTTTAGAAATGTTTGGTGTATAAAAGATGAGGATAGGAGGTTGTTATCAAAGGAAAAGGAAGTGATAAAGAGATGGAAAGACTATTTTGAAGGATTATTAAATGAGGAATTTCCAAGGGAGGCAATTGATCGGGTAGAGTGGAATTTGGGTATGGTAGATTTAATGAGGGAAGAGGAAGTGTGGAGTGCTGTGAGAAAAATGAAAAATAAGAAAGCGGTGGGACCGGATGGAGTACTAGTAGAAGTATGGAAAGTATTCGGAAGTTTAGGTATACAATGGCTGACAAAGTTCTTTAATAATATACTAGTAAAAGGAAAAATTTTAGAAGCTTGGAGAAAGAGATGTGTAGTACCAATATTCAAGGGTAAAGGAGATGTACAGGATTGTGGAAATTATAGAGGGATAAAAACTATGAGCCACAGTATGAAGATTTGGGAAAAGATAATAGATAAAAGGGTAAGAGGTGAGACAACTGTTACTATAAATCAGTTTGGGTTTATGCCTAGGAGGTCAACAATGGAGCCAATATTTTGTGTGAGACAGATTGTAGAGAAGTACAGAGAAATCAAAAAGAAATCGTGTATGGGATTTATTGATCTAGAAAAGGCTTATGATAGGGTTCCTAGGGAGATCTTAAAGTGGGCATTAATGAAGAAAGGATTACCAAAGGTGTATGTGAACATAATTGAAGATATGTATAAAGGGGCGAGTATAAGAGTGAGAAGTTTGTGTGGAGAAACTGAGGATTTAGGGTCAGAGTGGGGGTACATCAGGACTAAGGATTAGTAGGAGTAAAACAGAATATATAGAGTATGATTTTGGTAAAAGGGAACACAGAGGGAATAGGAAAAGGCTAGAAATAAAGTTAAGTGGAAAGGTTCAAGTATTTAGGGTCCGTTGTACAGAAAGATGGGGTTTCGAAGAGGATATGAAACACAGGATTAAGTGTGGATGGACGAAGTGTAGAGAAGCGTCAGGTATTCTGTGTGATAAAAGAATCCCTATTAGGTTAAAAAGTAAATTTTATAAGGCAGTGATGAGACCTGCAATGATGTATGGAACGGAATGTTGAGCAGTAGATAGAAAGATAGAACAGAGAATGAGTGTAGTTGAGATGAGAATGTTAAGGTGGATGAGTGGAGTTACTAGAGAGGATAAAATAAGGAATGAGTATATCAGAGGTAGTATAGGGGTAGCTTCGATAGTAGACAAAATGAGAGAGAATAGATTAAATTGGCTCGGGCATGTATTAAGGAGGGAAGAGACTGAGGCAGTAAGATTAGTAAGGGAAATGCATGGTGTTGGTAAAAGGGGGAGGGGAAGACCGAAAAAGAGATGGGGGGATGTAATGGCGAGTGATATGAGGAAAGTGGGATTAAGTGAAGAAGATGCGGGAGATAGAGTTAAGTGGAAGTGTAGGACCAGGGTGGCCGACCCCAAATAGTTGGTAGAGAAGGCGAAAAGAAGAAGAAGAAGAAGATAAATATATAATAATATAATAATGTAATCTAATAATTTAATAAGATAAATTTTTATTTTCAATCAAATAAATTATGAATTTAAAAACAAATAGGTAACACTGTCAATTCAATTAATTAATAACTAAATTATTAATAGTAGTATTAGTATTAATAGTAGTAGGTAGGTTTATAAATAAAATGAGCAATTTTTGAATATTATAAAATAGAAAAGTCAATACTTTGGTAGGTAATCCTTAGGAGATTAGCAACTACTACACATTAAAATATCTATATAAATAAAATGAACAATACCTATTATAAAAATGAATTACAAGATCTAAAGAATAAACAATATCTTTCTGTCTTCCTGTGTATTGTTCATACTTATTTAAAAAAAATGTGAATAGGACTGAAAACATACATCATGTTACCCATACTCATATTAAATTGTTATATTTTACTGTTAGTAATTAATAATTTTATAAGTTTATATATATTTTTATTATTTTTGGTTATTATTTCCTAAGGATTGCCAAAATGTTGATTATTCTTCTTTATAATATTGTTTATTTTATTTACATGGGTATTTTTGTGCATTACTCTCCTAAGGATTAACTACCAAAGTGATGATTATTCTTTTTTATAATCTCATTTTATTTATAAACCTACCTATTAATAATGTAGTTATTAATTAATTTAATTACCAGCGTTACCTATTTGTTTTTAATTTCATAATTTGTTTGCATTTCATTAATAAACATGTTTTATTTACTGTTATTATGTAGGTACCTACAAAAAAATGTTGATAGCTATAGGTGAATAAAATGGCTGGCCATAGAAAGAGAAAATGCAATTAAAAATAAAAATACCGATTTCTCATTCTATGTTCATAAGACTTTGAAATTTAAACAAAAGATTGGTAAACTTATAAAATATATATGGCTTCATTTTCAATTTTTTTCAATAACCATAGAAAGAATAAATGTTACATTAACAGAAAAAAATATCGCTTTTGAAAGAAAAGGTGGCGACTCCACCCTATGTAAATCTATAAAAAATCTATAAAATTATTTTTCTGGGTCTAAAATTCTGAGGTTATTTATTAGGGGATTCCAGTGGTGCATCCATATCAAAATGGGTGGTTGGTTGTTGTAGACTAATTGCAAACCACAAGACAAGCTATTATGAATATTATTAAAATAACAAAAATTGTTTGGGTATATGTATTAGGTGATTTATTATGTCATGAAAGTGTGTAGAAAAAATATTCCTGGTAAAAGTAAAATCCCAAAAATAATATTCGGTAAAAAAAATCATCAATAATTTTAATAAAAGTATGCAATTTCAAAACATTTGAAAACGGATAAGATGTAGTAAGTACCTATATCGAAATATTAAACAAAAAAAAAAACCAAATTTTGAATTAAAAAAATAATCAATTTAAAAAACTTATAATACTCTTATAAAAATAAAATATATGTTAAAAAAGTAACAATAACATATGTGAATGTTATAGGTACCTAACATTTGCGAATAAACAATAAAACAATTGAAATTGTAAAAAAAAAAAATTAATTATATGCAATACAAATAAATTTTAATTTTAATCACCATCTTTTCAGGGTTTGGCAAATTGATGTATAAAAGTTTTATATGTGTGAACATATAATACTTATGTATTATACGTTTTATACATGTATAAAATATACTTTTATAAATTGCAATCCAATAAGTACCTCCAATTGTTAATATAAGATATAATATAGTGTACTATAGTTTGTAAGGTAATATAATAATCATTCAAGAATCAAGTTAATAACAAATATTAATTTATGACAATTTGACTATAAAGTACATGCAAGTATTTAATACAAATATAATAGAGACATTAGTTTGTTTACAATATCAGTCCTTTTTATTTTTACAAAATTATAGTGTAATCTGTAATAATTACTAAAAAAATATAAATTCGACGATATTTAATATATAAGCCCAAAGCCCAATAGGTAACCATTCTAATTTCTTAATCATAAATTTTAAATGTGACTAAATCATTAGTTCCAAACATTATGTTTAGGCCGACTTCTGAGTCACATTATGAACTTAACTTCAATATTAATATTTAATAATGAAGAATTATTACTGAATAAAAAAGTTTTGACGATATTTTTGGTAATTTAGTGAATAAATTAAATGTTAGTGTGAAAAACTGTTTCTGTTATCAAAGACGTTTTGTTGACAAGGGCATTATTAGTATGGCCAAAGAGATTATACAATTTTAACATTTTAAATATAGTTCTATACAAAAATGTATGTATCTATAAATTCTTGAATAAATTATACATTATAGTATAATACGTCCCAATCCTGTATTTTTTCCTTATATTATAACTTACTGAATTTAAAAAATCTAATATGCTGATTTCGTCTGCTCGTAATTTATACACACATTTTTTAAACGGCTTAATTGTTCAAGTTTGCCCTAGCTTTCTTCGGCTACCTGAATCTCCTATTAAATTCAAAGCTAATTTTGCTTAGTCTACAGCGATTTCCATTTTTATTTTCCTTATTAACTTTCAAATAGTTGAGTACTTATGCCCACAAAGCTGTACTTATGTGTATATAATAACCAAATCAACAATGTGGGTTATTAAATTAATTATTATTTTATTTAACTAGTACATGCACACACATTAAAATAACTTAAAGTAAAAGTGTCAAATCACAAGTATTTAAGGTTTAAAGTTAAAAATATTAGTATATTAATAAGTGTTAAATTATTAAGAAAAACGACCCAGCCCAAAAGAAGGTATTTACTATTTAATACTGTAAAAATCAGTGTCATTATAGACTAAAAATTAATATTTCATCTAAATTCGACAAATAATTAAAATTAATTTTTTTCCTAGATTCCAGAAAATGAGTGTGTGCTATTATTATTATTATTATTACCATCATTATTATATTACGTATTGGTTTCAAATTTTCATTGAAAAACTCATACTAACATTTCTCATTTTTTTTAACGTACAAACATGTATAGAAAAACAAAACAAAAAACAAAAGATAGTTTTCAACCTTTCTGACTGATTTTCAATGTGTTTTTTTCCACATTTTATGAGTTATTAAAAAATCAATTTTTAAATAATTATTATCTAATCTTAAACACACATGTACCATTTGAATCAAGTCTTTAAGTCAAAAATTAGTACACAAAAAAGAAAGTAAGTATCATTGTAAAACTACTGGCTCATTTTCTCCACTCAAAATCTAAAAATTTGATATATCGGAAAGGTCAAGGTGTTAAATAATATTGATTATGATAGTGCAATAATTTGATTTTTGTTATTTTTGATGTTTCTACAATATTTTGAAGTTGATAAAAATTAGAAATGTGTTAACATGTTTCAACAAATATTATGATTATACTATAGTAATAAATGGTATTAACACCAGACCATTTTTAAATTATTGATTTTTCATTTTTTTAAAATGTCATAAAAATTGCACGTACAAAAACTGTTAAAAATTGAGTTATTTTATTGTAAAAAACTGTTTTGAGAGAAAAAATTGTTCTTGGGCTGTAGGTATAATTAAAAAATTTAATTTAGATACAATATTGTTCATACAATTATTTATGTTTTACCTTCGTCTTTTTATAAAAAATATAAAATCATGAAAACTTATCCATTTTGAAAAAAAACTTTTTTCGAGAGATTTTTACAGATGGCATTACATCAGTTATACTTGTGATATCAAAAAAATTATGGTAGAACATGGATAATTTTGTTTTCAATATTATGTAAAAATTAAATTTTTTAATTACAACTACAGCCAGAGAACTCTCGCAAAACAGTTTTATAAATAAATGTTGTAATTACACAACAAAAAAAGTACGATACAAATCTATTTTTAAATTACTTTAAAAATTTACTTAAATATTTTTAAATTATAAAATTTTAAGATTTCAGAATCGCTTAAAAATCACATTTGTGGTGTACTCTTAAGATGATATTAAGAATGATACACACCCACCCATTTTAGCAGTATTAAAATACAATGCCGCTCTGTAACTACAACTTCTCTCTTAGTAATCGCAGAGTAAAATTGAAGTTAAAATATAAAAGATGAGAATATTTACTATACTGTACCATAAAGTATTATTAGTTAATATATTTTTGTAATTTTAAAATTTCACGTTTTTCAATTATGGATTTTAGGCTTTCAGATAAACATATAAAAAAAAACTCCATGCTCGAGTATAGTAAATATTCTCTTCTTTCCCATTTTGTAAATATTTTGACTGCTATTACAAAGAGAAAAGTTGTAGTTATGGAGTGTGAACATGATTTTTAACTAACATAGTTGATAACACAACAATAAAAAATGGAACTGACTATTTTTATATTACTTTTAAAATATAATTAAATATTATTAAATTGTTGGATTTTTATTTTTTATACATCTATAAAAATTACTTATATAGAACCCCTTAAAAACTGGTGTATAGCATACTCTTAATGGTATATAATTTTGTTATATAACATAATTAGGTATCTAAATTATATTTTATTTTATTATAAAATAAGTTATTCAAATATTTCAAAATTAGTTCTTTATAGTAAAATTAATAGGTATCAAATTTGTTATTGTCTACTGGGGATCATTATCTAAATATAGCTTTTATTATGTTATATAAGGTATGTTTTCAATTTTTCAATTATTATTATATTTAATAAGTTCGATTAATTTTTAGGGTCCCATCATGTACCGTACAGAACTTTGTCTTTGAAAATGGTCCAAGAATCGTACCGTGTATGCAATTGGCTTATTCAGAAACAATGCAATGAATCTGATAATTTGTTTAGTACAGAAACTTTTATGGATAAAATTGTACGTTAATTGCATTGTTGTACATGATTATTAAGAATTGTTTGTTAATTATTATAATTATTATTTTTTTTTTGTTAAACTAAAGTTGGAGGCTTGTTCTGGCAAAGAAGATCCAATGAATCACATTAATGTTTTGTTTAAAGAAGTATTCAAAAATACAGATTATTTAAATATAAATTTTTTTGGAAACTTTAAACCAGAATCAGAAGAATTTTCTGAACCTGCTGTAAAATTAAGGAAAGAATATAGAAAATCACAAAAACGTCCATTAGATGCTCAAGTTGTTCCTGACGAGGTAGATAAACTTATCGATTTTGCCGAGTTCATACTATATGTTGTTTTTTCTGTTTTAGGTAAAAGATTCGATAGGTAACAATGAATTGGATATTACTTTGATGAAAGTTAAAAAATGTTTGAAGCGAGCTATAAAAAATAACAATGGGAATCCAATATCCATTATGAAGTTTGTTATTGATCCATCAAGCCTGACATATACTATAGAAAATATATTTTATCTGTCTTCATTAGTGAAGGATGGTTATATTAAAGTTCATGGCGGAGGTAATTTCAAACATAGTCGATAGTATCTCACTTTTATTAATTTTATTCACATATAAATATTTTCTTACTATTAATAAAATTATCAATTTATTATATTTGATTTCAACATTCATCAAATTTCAATTCAGTTATTTTATAAAATTTAAATATAAAATTTTTTAATTTAAGAACAGGACATTATTAAAATTGAGTACCATAATATGAGGTCAAAATTTATTTATGATAACTTCGTGAATTTTTTTTATGTTAAAAGGAGAAAAATTGATTTATATGAAAATTAAATATTACTTAACATCAGTATCTACCAATAAAATAAATGTCTAACTATTTTACTTTATTTTATTTTTGTAAATTATGATATTATTTTGAATTCTGTTATGTGATAACCCTACTCTAAACATTTTAATATATCTTTTACAAAAACTTGTTCCATAGTTTCTGGTAATGAAATTTGACTACCTACTCATACACTTTTCAGTGTATAATATCTTTATAACATAGTATATGGTATTTTGTATTTTACTAATTGTATAAAATTCCCTCCGTATGTAATTTAATGCTTGATTTATCTCTTCTTCTTTTATTGATAATATCTAATTCCTTGAGGGTCAGGAACATTATTTTCGAAGTATTTTTACTTTTGAATAGTTAATATACATATTGACTATTAAATATTGTTATATAAAGATTGTCGAAATAAAATGCAATTGAACAGCATAAATTAAATGAGTGATTCGTATAACTCCAATATTATTAAATACAATTTAAAATGTGGTAAAATCACTAATACTGTTCTAATTCTAAAGTTTTGAACACCACATTTATTTTAAAATATTTAAGATTAATTGCTTTAAACAATGATATACTTACTTACTAAATTTATTGCAATATGAAGTCTGTAAAATTAAAAATTTTAATAACAGTTTTGATATTATTAGGTTGATAAAAATATTGGGTTAGCAACATTTGATCGATATTGCTATGTAGGTAATTAAGTTGGTAATAATATCCAATAAATCAAAACTTGAATATTTAATTTAAACCAGAGATCATAATATATGTGTATAAAACATTAAAAATTATTTTGTATTTGATATTCATTTAAATACAATTTATTAATCAATGTTTCTTTCATCAGTTAGTTTTTTTTTTTTTAATTAATAGAATCTATATAAAATATAAATATAAATGTATGTAATTGCATTTTTTAATTGTATTTTTCTTTTTATTAAGTACAAAATAATGAAAAGTACATAATAAAAAGAAAACGGTTAGAAAAACTAAGTAAATTATATTAAATACTATTAGGTATCATATAATAACATCGAAAATAAAAATGTTTTACAAAATTATTTGATTTATATTCACATTATGAAGTGTGTTTGTGTGAGTAATATTTCGTCTTTATGGTATGTAAATATGTTCAGCATAATAATAATGGTGTGTACACTTGCATGCACAGGCAAATATCAATGAATATAGCTATCATATTTGAAAAGACTAAATCCCATTTCCAACATACTGATCGATCTAGTGATGCGATAAGGATTCTGAAAACTGATCTAAATTTGTTGTGAAATCTATTTTAGAACGACTTACCTTTTTATTAATTTTTTCCCTTGATTTTCATAAAAAAATGTTAAAAATGTCTGAATATAAAAACTTAATTTTATGGAGACGTTGGAATTATAAATGATCTAAATTGCTATGTTACGTATGTGATAGAGAGAGATAGACAATTCCCTTAAAAAGACGCTACCCACACGTTTGCTGCCTCTGTTTTATATATGCAAAAAATAGCAAATCTACGTATCACTTTTTTACTACAGTATCTTTATAATTAATATTAGAGGAAATTTACCTATTATCAAATTTGTAGAAGAGAACATATTTATGCTCTAGCGTGAAGTTTTATTTATAAGTTGCATTCAAAAAAATAAGTTACCTATTTAATTATTTATCTTGTTTAATAATAAAAATATTTTAAAAAAACTCCATGCTAGAACAGTTTATGTTTTCCTCTAAAATTTTGATAATAGATAAATTTACACTTATTTTAATTATAAATAAAGTGTATTAAGAATGTGGTACATAGATTTGTTATGTCATACATATGTAGTACACAAACATGTGTAGTAACATCCTCTAAGGGGCCACAAGACCAACAAAAAATTGACCTAAAAGGGTGACAAAACTGGAGACTTTGAACAGTTAGATTTCAATTCTGAAACGATTTTGAATTAATCAGTTTGTCTTCTAGGGATCGATCGAGGCGTTTATTTTTATTTATTTTTTTAGCCATATTATTTATCATTAAAAATCGCAATTTTAAAATATTGATTATATTTTAATGTGTATTAATAAACAAAAATACCTTGATCGATCCTTAGAAGACAGGCCGACACGTTCAAATCTGTTTAAGTTAAGTTAATTTTTACCTAAGTAAGTACCTACCTAAATATTGTTTATTTGTGGGAATTCTAATATATTTCTCAATTTATATTATGGAGAGATTATTATATAATATATAAATATTCTCATCTTGTTTTATATTTTCAAGAAATAATTCTTATAATATAATAATTATTAGAAATAATAAAAACAACTTAAATTTTATTCAACCATTTTGACGATAGACACAATATGAAATCAAAATCTATTAATTATTTCGAAATTAACTTAACTAAATTTTAATTAAAAATAACTCGTTATTTAAAAGTTAATAAAACCAAAAATAAGTTAACAAAAAAATAAATTATAAAAAGTTAAAATTAACTTGACTTTTAATTTATTAACTTTTAATGCCCAGCATTGATTATCATTATATACACTAATAACAATTTGATTAAATAAAATATAAAATTTATATTTTGGCCATTTATGTAAACATTTTTTGAAAAAAAGATATACTAATTTATTATAATATTACACATAAATTATACATTAATTATTTATTTTAGATTCTAAATGTATCGTGGGATCTAATGGTTTTATTATGTAGGTTATTATTATTATTTTTAAATATTTACTAGGTATTAACTATTTAATCACAAAATATTGTGTGACTTAGTGACAATTTGTCTTACATATATTATAGATTAATAATAAATAATAATACACTTATGGCTGTAGATTGAATTATACAAATATGAGATATAAGAGTTTACCATTTATTGTTAATTGATTATATTTTTATTTTTTTGCAGCTTTTGCTAATTTTGAATCGGCCACCTTAACAAATGCCAAAAACATTTGTAAGACAAAAAAGGACAACATTGATGCATCTTTATTTACTATTAACTATGAAATATGGCTGGTAAATATCTATTATATTTAAATTTTCATATTTTATTACAGTCTATATTGTCTATAACAATGACCCAAGGAACCTGTTAAAATACTTAATCTTAAGAGCAAAAGCAATGTTTCGCCCTGTTGAAAGTCTTCTTTCAAATCCATTAAAAGGTACCAATGGTTTTTAGATTAGTTTATAATAATTTCCTAAATAAATAGAACTGTGACAAAGAATTAAAATTTATAACTGAAATCACAAAATGTAATTAATGGGTAAGGAAATAATTTGATTTTTAAAATAGTTAGAAAACAGATATTATTCAAAAGAACTTGTAACAGTTAGCTAGTCAACAGGTTGACTACCATTGGGTTTTTTTGTCTAGTTACTCAAATCTGATTTTGGGATTCAATTTGGGATCTCACAAGTTTACATTTATAAGCTGAGATCTCGATAAGAACCTCATTTTTGATCATTTTAATGACTGAATTGGATTCTATAGTTTATCCACTTTAATTTGGTATTCATAGCAAACCAGTTATAATTTTTTGATAATTTTCTATTCAATTTAGATTATGGTATATTATTATTGGTTTTATCATTTTATTCTGTGGTTTTATTTTGATTATCATGTATATTTACTCGTATTGTATGATACCTACATAGAGTATATAATCATGTATAGTTAATCTTGATATTATCTACTGATAAGATTTATTCAAAATAATTAAGTGATAAATATGAAAACGTGCTTTATAGGTATGTATATCTGTGTATATATACTTCTAATATTTTCCTTTTATTTTTGTATTTATTATAATTTTATAATATTTGATATACCTAATTAAAATGAATGCTGAAAAATTCTGTTATTTTCTTTTTTATAAAAAGTTAATTTTATTTTTAAACTTTTTTTATCACATTACTTACTATTTATTTTTTAAGAAGTCCTTTTTTACATACATTTCTCCCAGTCATTGTCAATTGGATTACGGCCCCTTTTTACACGATTTACAAAGGTGGAATAAAAAAGAGCTCAAATTAATCTTACACCTTTTATCATATATGCCTTATGTTCCTTATATATATTAAAATATATTTACTTAAAGTAGAAAATGAACATTTTTTATTTAGCATAATATACTCTATGACATTAAATATCCTAGATCAAACCAGAATTTTGATTCATGTATTGACAAATTTAAATTATTTTTTTTATTTTGAGACTATTTTGGATCTCATTTTGTCAGGAATATTGAGTAATTTTTTTTGAAAAGTATTTGTCACCACCACTAGATTTTATTTTGGATCTCAGTTTTATTAAATTTAAAAACACCATACATGTTGTAAATAAGTTATATTGAACGTAAATGTGGATTTTCAAAACTATTCAATAATTTTTTTTTAAACAAATTTGAGTAAATCAGTTCAAACTCCCGTGGTGTCAGCAAATATCATTGAGATCTCAAAAAGAATCTTGTGGCGGTTTACCTGTTATAATGGGTTAGAGCATAAATTAAAAGGACACTCATGTTTTATATCCTAAATTTTGACACTAGTTTTATGCATACATAAAACACTAAAGCTATAATCAAAATGATATTACTAAATTTTTATACCACATAAAGGAGAACTAAATCTGTAAATGTAGCGTTTTATATTTTTATAAAATTATTTTAAATTAAGTATGTACCTAATTAACCTTTAAGCTTTCATGATATATATTTTTTAAACAACTATAATATAAAATTGAGACAAGTTAATGAAAAAAATAAAAACACTATGTCATAAATTAGGTCCTATGTTCTATGTATTAAAAAAATATTGCGTTTTATATTCGCATATAAATGTTTTTTTTAACAAATTATTGTGATTACACAACAATTAAAAAAGGTACTGACACAAAGCTATTTTTAAATTGTTGGCTTTTTATGTTTCTTAAAATTTCATAAAATTTGCCTTAAAAGTGAATGTGTGGCATTCTCT
Source organism: Pemphigus obesinymphae (assembly GCA_025469235.1). Lineage (NCBI taxonomy): Eukaryota > Metazoa > Arthropoda > Insecta > Hemiptera > Aphididae > Pemphigus > Pemphigus obesinymphae. The sequence goes on from JAIPRL010000145.1 coordinate 170,841, forward strand.
TAACAAGTATTTTCAAAAATTATGAAATTAATATAATAACAACTAAAAATAATAATTAAACATTTTAAGATTATTAAATGTATTTAAAAAATAAGATTTATTAAAAAACACAAAAGATAAAATAGAGAAGGATCACCGCTCTTTTAAAACTGGGGAGATAAAAGATGACTTCCAGTAAAAAGGAAAACCGCCATATTAAAGTGATAAATTAAAGATTTTAGTTAGAACAGAATTTAAAATAAATCTAAAATTATAAAGAAATATAACAAGAATACTCTCTGGACCGACATTATAATGAAGAGATAGACTAGAAATCATATTAAAAATATATCAATCATAATATTATCTATTTTATCTCTGCTTCTTGTTTCACCTCCAACATTTTCTACACATTCTCTGGCATATTTTAAGGTGCAGTCCTTTTCCCCTATTTGTAAACTCTATTCCTTCTATCCTCCACCATTCTAAACGGCTCATATTTGCAGATTATATGAAATTATTCATCAAAATTAAATCTCCCTTCGATTTTTATTTACTTCAGACTGACCTTCAACATCTTATTGAATGGAATGACTCTCTTGGCCTCCCTTTAAATATTTCCAAATCCTCTATCATGTTCTCCCATCGTAGCTCTTCAATTGTTTTTCCCTACTCCGTCTGCAATATGCCTTTAAATTGAACAGTTGATACATAATTTGGGGTACATATTCACACGTAACTTCTCTCCCAATAAACATATAGAGTCCATTTCCTGTAAATCTCTTGAACTTCTTGGTTTTATCTCTCACATTACCCAAGAGTTTCATCTACCATCCTCTTTTATATCCCTTTATTGTTAACTTGTTCGTCCCACATTAGAATATAGTTCATATAGTTCTTTCGGACCTTTAAACTGCTTACACTAGTGCAACTGTTGAAAGGCTCCAAAGGAAATATCTAACTTTTCCTTTCTTTTAAACCGTCTCTAACAAAATTGATTCCCATGAATTTATCTCTCTTTTAAGCTTTAAAATTTCAATTTGTACTACCTGTTCAACAATTCTTCCTAACCTATTATATTCCTTGTGGGTGCAGCTAATAATGACCGTCTTTCACCATTAAGTCTTGAATATTTTTTACTCGAACTTTCATTAGTTATAAAAAATTGTGTTTTTCATTATTTGTAAAAAAAATTAAATTTTGTTTATTATCTTTTTTTCACCAATTGTTTTTTTTCCCCATATATATATATATATATATATTAATTGTTGATCATTATTATCTTTTCAATAATTTATATCTATACTTTCTTTATATTTTGGGCTTTAGCCTATTATTATTAAATAAATAAATATTGAAATCTTATTAATTTAGTTTTGATATAGTATTTTCTAGTCTCTTTCCTTTCTTATTTACTTAAATTAATGTTCAATGATTCTTCTATCTGCATCACACATACTATTTAGTACATTGTATACTTTGCATATTAATTCACTGCATATTTATATTTTGTACTTTTATTCCTTTACAGATTTAATTAATAATTTTTGATAATTCAATATAAAATTGTACACAAAAATAAATAAATTCATGCCTGGGTTTTATTATATCCTTGTGTTGTTCAATACTCTATTATTGATATTGGGTATCATTATATGTATTTTGTCTTTTGAATTAAATGAATAATCATTTATATATTGTATTTATTTTTTCAGAATTACGTGAAAAAATTCAATATTACTGAGCGCATGATTGATCAATATGAGTAATTTATTAATTTTTATGGATAAATATGAAATGTATGTATATAATTTTTAAAAGGGTCGTAGTTTTCTTTTTTTATACTTATATAGATTTTTAAAAAAATTGTGCAGTTCCTATCATATAATATATTAAATATTATATACTATAATGTTACTGTAATATTATTAATTAATGTAAGTAATGTATAATGTAATGATCATTTAAAGTTCTTGAATAAAATTGTATTTAAACATATACATACCTAATGCCATTTTAAAAGGTTATTATTATTATTTATTACATTGTTTAATATAATATTGTTTTAATGAAAAAGTTAGTTATAAAATACATTTTGAAATAAAAACAATTAAGCATTCATACTTCAATTTATTTAAATATAATATAATATATAATTGTAATACTTTACTTATATATACTTACACATTATTCAATAAAAAATGCTACCAATTTACACAATCATAGGTTACCTACCTACAATACTTTTTTGTATTGTTCTTTCATATTTTCATATAATATTATTGTTTTAGAGGAATATCTATGTATTGTATAAATTATAACAATTACCAATACAAATAACAATTTCTGAATGAGCTGTTTATTATATTTAGGTACCTAAATCAATACATTTAATTAAATTTATATATTTCACCAAATCAATAAATATAAATATACCTAAAATAGTTGATAGATTTTATCTAATAATATAAAATATATAAAACCTATTATTGTTTTATTGAAGAAAAATTAAATTTAATAAACAATTTAAATGAAAAAATTAATTCAATGTTATATATATATATATTATCAACATTTTTATTATTATTATAGTAGGTATATGTATAATATTATGTATTTATGACTCTGTACACATTATCATTTTAATTTTAATGTGAACAAAGAAACAATTATTGTAGTTTTAAGATGTATTAGGTAGCATTTATATAAATAAATACTATAGAATTTTGAATAAATAACATTGTAAAAATAACATATTTTTTAATATTTGTACTTGAATGTAATACACTGCAGTAAATGTTTCGGACTCTTTTATAATTTGAAATGATAAGCTATAGTCTAATATATCTCATAGGTGAAAAACCATTACAAGAGGACGTTAAATAAAAAATCAAATCAAAATCTCAACCTCCATTCAGGATTTAAATTTTAAAATAATAACTTATAAATTAAATTAGGCAATAAATATTCTTCATTATATATCCATTCCAAATTTAGTAATTTTTCTTGTCAATGTAAAGAATTTAAAAATACTAATTAGTAGAAATCTATCACTACAATATCTGGAAATTTTACGATCAGAAACCAAAAACAGAAATTTAAACACGGGACACGTCTTTATGTAAGAATCTTTATTTTATTTATTAAGCCCACACTACTCTATCTACTTGATTCATTTTATTGAATTCTACCAATAAGTAGTTACTTTAAAAAAAGTCATTATACAAATTGTAATCCAACTCACTGTTAAGAAGGAGGACATACATACCCGATTTTTAATGGGTTCTGTATAGGAAATTTTTATGAAATTTCAATATAAATGAAAATCCAGTTATTTATAAATATTTCGATATATTTTAAAAGTAATTTAATAATACGAGTAGTTCTATGTCAATACCATTTTTATTATCATGTAATCACGATATTTGCTTAAAAAATATGTCTACATACATTGCGAATAAATGATCCCAGATTGATTTCAGAGCCATAACAACTATTATTAAATTTAAAGAAAACAATTCCGAGTGCACCTCGGAGTTTTTTTTCATTATTCCAAATACAACGTACAATATATTGCTTACAAGTGAATAACCTTTTTCAATATATTTAAAATTTTAAACAATTGTAACTCATGGAAATTAATTTTTCGAAAAAAATGCTCCAAAATGCACACGAAAATGTTGTTTTCTTTAATTTTGATAATAGGTAATTTAGCTCTAAATTTACTGTGATCAAAATTATTTGCAATCTTAATGAACGTGTTTTATGGTAGGTACCAAAAATCACCCGTGTAGCGTCTTCTTAAGGAGGTTATAGGTAGATGGAATTCTAAATTTACTGATTTGGTCAGTGAAAAAAAAAATTTTTAAATATATAGAACATTATAATTTAATCATCTACTGTACCTACCTATAATTAAGATCTGACATTCTTGAAAAATATTAAACACACTTACAAATTGTCTCGGTGATCACGGTAAAATGATAGGTAAACAATTTATAGGCTCTATTTGCGTTTTATTTAGCTTTTTTAAATAAATAAGTAGTCTTAAGAGTAGGTATTGAAAACGGTCATTAATTAAGGTGTTGTGTATAAGCAATTATTTGATTAATTCGCGTTATGCAGTGTCTTTGTGCGAGTAGTATTTGATCTTTAGTGTGTGTAAACAAATACTATAAATGAGAATACGGGAAACTCGTAAGATTTGTCGGGACACTGTGGCGATCAATTTCACTAGTGGTTGCCTATTCATCCCCTTAAAATAATTTGGATAAGTAGTGCTGACAAAAGTGAAAATAGTGGCGGTATACCTAGGTATTTAAATTGTAACGAACTATATTAATAATGCATTTTTGTTATATACTTTTAATTGTTATTGTAGATATTAGTAGGTATATATAATTTATCCGAGTACCTAACTATTTACATAATATTAAGTGTTAAATGAGGCAATATAATATATGAGTATAATTAGTATAAAATATATAATAAATTATTGTATATTTATTTTAACTCGTACCTTCTTCTTCCTTTATACCCTTGTGTAGATATTATATTATTATTGTTTAGGTAGATATTATGCAAATGATATAATGGGAATTCCAATAATTGAAAATATTTAAATACATTTGTGGTAAACATATAACGCATTGATTTTTCATAAGCTTCATCACCATACCTGTATTTTTTATACACGTGTACCATATTATTTTTAATTTTTATAATGTCGACGAAACTGTGTGCTTTTCCTAATATTGTTGCAACACACGAAAAATAAACCAGGATATATTCTTTCACAGATTTCCTGCTAATGAAAAAGTGTGAGTTACCTAGATGGCCAGATACTTTTTTTAATCATCTGTACAATTAGTATTTTATCTATTGCAGTTGTAAACAATGGTTAGAATTAGCTCTGGATCAAAATTTAATTAGTGGTTTAGTTAATTCCATTTAAGTGTCGAGTTATTTGTTCTACTCATTTTAAAAAGGAGAAATATGCAATTTGGCATTGGCACAATAACAGAATGTTCGTATTTACGGTTATACTGCTTTACAAAATATATTATACTATAAGTATTTTAATTTAAAAAAATGTATATAAACAAATATTATAGTAAGTGTGTTTTATTAAATTTAATATTATTTAATACATAATAGGTTGTTGCGGACAAAATGTCCATCCCATCAATTAATCTACCAGCCGCTCTAAACATAATTAATAAGGAGTACAAAATGAAATATTGAAGATGCTCTCAATAGTATGCATACGATTAATAAATGTATGTACCGACTGTAAACACACATTTATTACAAAACGTTTAAATGTATTAATTAATTGTTACATTAAAAGTCTCAATGATAACTTACCACCATATAAAGTTGTTATAAAAAATCCAAAATTAAAAAAGGTTGTACACAAATAATCCTAGTATATACAGAATCATGATAAATTTAAGCCCGTGATGAAATAATTATGTAAATTGTAAATAACTAAAAGTATCTTTTATTATTATTTGTCATTATATTATTCTGTGTGATGATTTTTTATGTAAATTCTAATTCTTACCTATAATAAACATAGATTTAACAATTATATATTTTAAGGCATTTTATATAGACAACCACCAGTGAAATTGATTGTTATGTCGCCAGTTGATATCATCAAATACTATAAATGAGAATACAGGAAACTCAATGATATCAATTGGCGACATAGCGATCAATTTCACTGGTGGTTGCCTATATTTATAGACAATCGCCGCTTCCAATCCTCTTAAGACTCGAAATTTAGCTACAAACATGATTGACAATTTTATAATGGTTCAATTTAGAGGGTAATGGAGAGGAGAGATATACATACTAATTAAATGGTTATAGACCATAGGAATAAGTAAAATATAAAAATATATAAAATTCTCTATAATACCCTATAAAATATAGGAATAGGTTAAATTGTAAATTTTGCTAATAAAAGAACATTTTTTGTTGATCATTAAAATTATGTAAACTTGATCCGAAATATGTAAAAATAAAATACGAATACTTAATAGCTATAAAATCACTAAAAACAAAGTAATGTTGTAGTTAATTTTAAAACCCCTTATTTAAATACAAAATCGAGTTTTTGGTTTCAAATTAAATTAAAAATCTTATCATTCAAAATTTGAGTAGACTTATTAATACATATTTTTTTATTATTGTATGTAGGAAATAAATCCTGATATGTGGTAAGATCATAGACATAATATAATGTATATTTTTGTGTCTATGGGTAAGATAGAAAATTGTATATTCTCAAAAACCAGTAAACTTAAAATTAGTTTTTAGCACAGTTACATGTTATTTTGATGCATCTGATATATTTTTGCTTTAAAACAATAATAACAAAATGTTGTAGAAAGAAAAATTGTTTTAAAAAAAGCAGTTGGTTGATGTAAATTTTTTTCTATGTGTCGGTAACCAAAAACATGGTGGGTGGTGTGGAGGACTCTTAGTAGATAGGTAATAATACGTAATAGCAAAATAGATACGTAATAGCACATAACTAGGGAACGGATATATATGCACAAAAAACCCTCAAAATATACATTTAAAAATACTATAATATGCTGCAAAATATGTATTTAAAATTAACGAATATGCAAAAATGAGTTTAAAAAGTTAAAAATATGCAATAACGTAAAATAAAATTAGTGTTATTTTAATAAAAATTATATAAATCGTGCTGATTTCTTGTCGGATAAAGTTACTTTATTGCCTATACCCTAGAAGGTTGTTACTATTGTAACTTTAAAATATTTAATATTTAAAATCGATAATTTCACAAATTTTTATAGCTGGAAATAAGAACCCTAGTAGGAAGTTTCTGTTTAGATCCCGGATTGGTCTGGGAAGGTCTTAGGCGGTCTGTAGGCTTCCAGATGTCCGAGTTGAGACCATCCACGAGACTGGCCACCAGGAACCATTTAGGAATCAATTAAAATTACAAAAATTAAAATAAAATTAGCCGTCAATGACTGACCCCCTCCGGGCCTTACCCGAGAAAATTAGAATGCCTTCCAAGGTAGGAAAATTTTAAAAACATGCAACAATTTTCCACTTCTGGACTGGGGATCGAACTCTACCGACTGTAATCTGACTGGAATCTTCCGCGTTAAACCACCGCGACATCTCATATTAACACACACACCGAAAGTTTTACTCGTATATATAAGCACTTCAATGTTCCAAATGTACAGCGTATACTTACATATTATTTGTATTCACGCGCAGTAAATATCTAATACCCACAGTTATTTTCTATTATAATCATAAGCGCAACCGGGGGGATTTCGAGTCTTAGGCCCCCCCTCAAAAAAAAATTATTCATAGCCCCCAAAAATAAAATCATTTTCTTATAATATTATATCTTATTGATATTATAAAATAAATGAGTTTCAAAATTATTGTCTTATGATGATTGATTTTTGTTTTACGTTTTTTGGGGAAGTAATTCAACGAAAAAGTTGATGACTTTTTTTTATTCTAATTTACGTTTTTTTTAGACAATATTATGGATAATTCCCCCCCCCCCAAGATTTTAAGCTTAGCCCCCTAATACGCCTATGCTTCCCCGAAAATTATTCTACACCTTTTGACGTACATTTTTTATATGCGAATAAATATATATTGAAAATAATTACATATCTTCCCTCTGAATTCCTTCCCCACCGATTTCTTTTACATAATCATATTAAAATTATACATGCGTTATATTTTTTATGATATTCATAATCATATTGATGATATAACCCTCCTCCCTCTATCCTGAAATGTTTTTCGGTTACAATCTTGTCATATTATAATATAATAATATGTAGTATATCCTATCGTGAAGTTCCTGATAGGCATTAATGGGAAACTATACCCGAAAAGTTTGAAATGCATCCTGTCGGGAAGTTCCTAATAGGTATGTACCTATATCAATTATTAGGTACCAAACAGGAGTCCCAGAAGCGTCTGATTTCTTCCTAGCAGGAAGTTCCTGATAAGTATCGGTTGGGTACAAGACGAGAAGTCCCAAAAGGATCTAATTCCTTCCCGACAGGAAGTTCCAGCTAGGCATTAATTGAGAAAACTAAACAGTAGGCCCCCGGGAGGCTCGCTGTGTTGTTAGGGTATATATATTATATATTTATATACCAGTATACTGTAGTAGTAGACATTATATTATAATATATGGAGATAAAATTTGATTAGGTATTTTATTTTTAATACAGAATGGTATTTTGTCAAATTTGTTGTGTTTATGGTTTCATTTTTGTAAATGAATACTTACAATATTTAATAAGGGTTCATCAATATATTAAATAAAATTGGAAGCTTTGTATAGGGGTATGTTAATAATTTCATGTGTCACATCTTAAACGCATTATGCCTTATCTAACCTTTATGTGAAGGTGAAATGAAAAAGTTAGATCTTTTTGGAAAAACCAAAATAATGCTTTTAAAAAATTTAGATATTTTTATTTTCAATATTATGGTACTTAAATATTTATTATTATAATAAAAAAACATGAAAAAAGAATTTCGAGTTTGGTGTCCATCATACCCAGATCTTCCCTATATCATTGATTATATCATAGAGTAATAAAACTATAGAGATGGCATTATGTATGTATGTCTGTACAATGAAATGCATCAATATTCGATGCCATTAAGCCCCATTTACATGATTTGAATATATTTAGTGATTTTTAATTTGAATTTTCTATACGACTGTGCTAACTGCTATATTTAATCTCCTCATTAATTTGATCCACTGATCCGTCATGGTAAGTTGTTATTTATGTTCGCACTAAAAATATAATATTTATAGGTATATTTATTGTTCACAAACTTCTCCAGGGCCCGTTGAAATTCATCTTCTGAAATTGTCTTCAGCTGCTCTATCACACTTGGTTGAATTTTTGAAATGCTTGATCGATTGAGATACTGTACGCCAATGCATTTCCCCAGTAAACACTAAACATAACCACTAACTAGTATTATCTACGTTATTAATGATAATTTAAGAGTGTATACATATACGTGTTTAAAAAGGGTAATACACGTATACCTAACTTTATTTATTTTTCGTTTATGGTAGGTATAAATATATTCGTATATTTTACGTGAAAAAACTACATGCAATAAGTACCAGTACCTACTCCAAACAGTATATTTTCAGTTTGATTATTTCAAATTACCCGTTGAAAAAAGTGATTGCCCCGAAGTTTCTTTTTTGGAGAAAATTAAATGAATACATTAAAACGATTTAAGGCAAGTCTCTATACACTTGCTTTTACAAAATCTACTGTATAAAAAAAGAATGTTTCAAAATAATTTAAATGAATATTGTCATTGATTATAAATTAGTAATTTATAATCAATGATATTGTACGTTAAACGGTTAAATACTAATTATTATCACAGATATAGGTATGTGTGTTATTATAATGACAATGAAAATGATTGTACATGACTATAAAATATATTGTAAATAATTTAATTATATATACAGTTGTACATATCTATATATATACTATTGTATAAACAATAATTTATAACATTTAATGTGGTCACACTGTAGAAACCCCATTTTCGCCACACGAATGAAATTATATGGCCATCCCTTGGATTATATAGTACCTGTTATTTACCTACCTACCGATTTAGGTTAGGTTAGGTTAGTGTTTAAATTATTAATAATTATAATTTCATATTTAATTTTCTTTAGAGGTTCAATATACTTATCCGATAGATTGCGGTATAGGCATAGAACATGGGTATGGTTTGGTAATTCTGGTATACGAGAAGGTAACCGTATTCAACCAATCACAGGTCATTATTCCCCCCCCCAGAAAAACACTGTTCACATATAAATCTATGCATGCCATTGTTTATTTTTTCTCTATAGTGGACAGTTGTGGTAATGTGTGCCTACTCTGTATACAATATTCAATAATACAATTTGGCTACTTTTGAATAATCAAAATAATATTTGTATATTATGTAAGTACCTAAACCTATTTAAATACCTACTCGATTTTTTTGGAAACTATTAAAAGAATAAATTAATTAGGCATGAAAAGGTTTTAAAAAGAAATCGGACCAGTACCTATTTGACACTGCTCGTATACGTTGGTGCATAAAGGTATATTGAATTTTAAATCAATGACTACTATTAAAGATAATATATAATATAATATCTAGGTAGGTACATATAAGAATAATTAGGTAAGTACGTTTATTGATACAAGAATCGTTGTTTTCAGAAAAATATAAATTAATTGATTTTGATATTTCGTTTTACTTATAGGCTATATGGTAATTAATACTTGAAACATTTTATATTTCGATTATTTCTAGTTTTGACTTTTAGTTTTCCACCAGCTATTTCATTAATTTACACTATACACTCGTGCATATACGGTATGAATATATTATCAGATTTGGGTAAAATACTTCCGTATATACGATTCTAATACTTTATGATAGTGGCGCCGAAGTTTTAAAAATGTAGTCGGGCCATCCTAAAATTTGGAGGCCTCAGCTGTAAACTATCTACAGTGTGTTTAATTTGGCCAACTGATTGAACTTTATTTTGAATGAGCAAAAAAAAAAGGCCATACTTTTTACCAATTTGACAATTGGCCCGACTGACACAATCGATTTAGCTGACTGCAAAGCTCATTTTCCTAAAACATGTAAATAAGCAAGAAAAAAAAAAGGTCATCAACCTATTTACCATTACTGAGACGAGACTCTCACCTCACATGGAACATGACCCTAACACGATTTTTGCCGACTGACAATACGATTTGGCGGAAATTACTCCCCCCCTGCTAGTTACGCCCCTACTGGATCAAATTCTACTCAAAAATTGTAGTCACACGACCACACATTATTCGATATAATAACATCCTACATTCTTACCTAAACACGGCCAGTAATATTGGATTCTGAGCGAAGCGAGGAATGTATTAGTTTTACGATGTGTTTTTTTTATTTTTTGAGTCTGTACCCAAAAATTCTATAAGAAGTAAAGCTTCATTAGTTATAAGTAGTACCTATAATTTTTTGGTATAGCGAATTGCATTTATTTGGAGCTTTAGAGAGGTCACTTTTCGATTTTTTAAATTTTTAAGAAAAAACTATAAAAAATTAACATAAAATTCGGTAAACACAATTGTGGTAAAATTCTTCATAACTCCAAAAATGTTAATGTTAGAGGCTTGAAATTTTCAAAATTATCAAAATGTTCGTGTATGTTTTCCCAACTTTAAGCTAATTATAGCAATATTCAAATTTAAAATATTTAATTCCTAATAGGATTAATTTTTTGAACATATAAAAAATTTCTAAAATCAGTGAGTACAAATTTTTTCAATAGCTATTTAAATTTTTTATTAAATACCTGTTTAATTTTTTCAAAATTTCGGTATGAAATGTGTTCGAAGTTCGGGGAAATAATGAATTTATATAAACTTGACATTTTCACTAAATACGTATATTAGCACATTATAAAGGTAAGAATTGTTGATAATTTTTTCCCAATTTCGGGCTATTTATAGCAATTTTCAATTTTAAGACATTTAATTCAGAATAGTCTTAATTTTAGGTTTAAAAACCTGAGAATTTAATACAGTATTAAAACAATGCCATTCTAGCTACACACAAAAAAAAGTTAAAACCCGTATCTACAATAATTTTTAATAGCAATTTGATTTTTTTTTTCAAAAATACGCATTATTTTAGTACGAAATGTATTCGAATTTCGGGGAAATAATAGATCTATAAACTTGAAATTTTTACCAGGAGCTTTGCTCAGAATCGTTTTTTTTTTTTAAAAGTGATTTATCATTGCTTTCAAATTCAATATATCCATCATCATTATCCTACCCAACATTCGAACTGCTTAGATAGGTACCGGGTTTTTTTTTATTGTTTACCTATATGACAAATTACAAATTTTGTTATTTCAATCAATTCTTTATCCAGTTCTCTGCTAAATGTAACTTGTCGATTGTGATCTCTAAGTATTTATGGAAGAATTGGTAGACAAGATTGTTTCAATTGAATTTAGTCAGAGCTTTATTCTAAACGAAAAATAACTGAAATATTCAGAAATATATTAATAAAGTTATAGTATTCATAATATATATATATAAATATCAAATATGTTTCTAGGGAATTCTTTGATAATTTAATTGAATATTTTCACAATCAATCCCATTGTCGATGATATAAGTACCTACATTTTCGTATTCAACTCAAAATAGGGCATGGCTAGTTTTATTTTATATTATAATGAGTTCAACTCAGGGCCGTAACAAGACCCAATAGCGCCCCTGGCAATGAACAGAATTTGCGCCCCCTCCTCAATCACCGTCATTCCTATGAAATATTTGTGGTAGAGTAATAAGAAAAACAAGGGCTTTTCCCAAATTTGTCGATTGAACTGTCCAAATTTTCCAAATTTTCATCCAAAATTATTTTTCTTAGTGAGATAATACTCCTTCCCTACCCCCTCTTGCTGACCTTATAATCACCTTATTTATTTATTACCTTAAAAAAATATCATTAAAAAAACCGTCTTTAACATAAATATCTCTTTTTTTATTAAATATTAAAATCGTTACATATAAAATAATAAATTAAAATTGCACTTTTCTTGTCTTAGTTGCAGTGAAATCATCTATGATACCATCAAATGATAATTGGTTGGTCAAACTTTTTTCTATAGATAAAATTGCCATACTTGTCAGACGATTTTGACTCATAGTAGATTTTAAATAATTTTTGATAATCTTTAGCTTACTAAAGCTTCTTTCACGTGTAACTGTAGTAACTGGAATGGTTAAAAATATTCTTAATGCCCCACTTCTATATTACGATAAAAATCTTGAAGCGTACATTGGTGTATAAATTTTAATAAATTTAATTGAGTGGCTGACTGAAACGAACATATTAATGTAGATGTTTGAAATTAAAATTTTTCAATTTCTAAAAATAATTCTGGGCCATCTATATCACTTTCATACTTTAATGCCAAATCATTAACCCAACATTTTAACTCATTGGATGGCATAACCTTTAAAGAATTTCCGGTTAAAAAGTTTAAGTCTACTGTAATTTCTGACATCAAACTAATGTTTTAGTAGGTATTAGTTATTAAATAATTATAGTTAAATGTACTATACATTTAAAGCAAATTTTGTGGGAACCATTACCAAATTTTAAATTAAAAATTGCAAAAAAATAACCATGCTCTTAATGGAAGTTAAATCAGAATCACCTCCGTGACACGCGCCACACGAGCCCCCTTGGATCGCGAGATCAGAATTTTTAGTCAACGCAACTATCTTTATATTTTAATAAGTAACGAACAAAATTATAATAATTAGTAACATAAGTAATTTTAAAATAATTTTAACGAAAAGTTGATATTTGAAGGATTCAAAGATGATCTTAAACTTTTGACCAGTATAGTTTATTTGTAAAATAAAAACAAAGAAAAATAAAATAATAGTGTATGAGTAGTAATTACCACATAATAATTATTAATAAATATAATAATGAATAATAATTAGTATAAAATATACATACATGTTTATGCCTTCGCGGTATTCTTAAAAATGACGCGACTTATTCGATTGACAAAACTAGTGCAAATGATAAACATCTAGTTTCGTAAACGAATCGTTATTAAATCGGTGCACAGTATATATAATCGTAAATAAAATATGGATATCTAAATACAATTTAGTAGGTAAATATAACTCCGTATTGTTTTGTTCCCATACGCACCCGTCTTTCAATAACTGTACAAAAACCGCCGCAACACACCGATTTCTTATCCATAATAGCAATATAATATATATATTATAAATTGTCGCTTGGCCGTCACCCGTATGCACAGCAACAAATTATTATTTATGAATTATGACACACAATATAATATAGTACCTACTTTAGTATACAAAAATATATAGCTTGTGCAAAAACTAAAAATAAATATACAATAATTGTAATTTGAATTATTTTTTTCGGTGGAAAGTTGAAAGAATTATTTTGTTTTTTTGCTGTTCAAAATTATTAAGGAGACGCTCACTCTGTCTCAGGTTTCCTGATGCGCCGCGCCTAAAATTATCATCAGTAAATTGAGATGGATCCTCAATGTAATTGCGCCCCTGCAAAAGCCCTCTTGCCAGTGCCTAGATATGGCCCTGCTGACATCTCCGTTTGTAACTAAGCGTAAACGGATTAAAATTGGTGTTTTGAATGAATCAAAATTTAGTTTACACAGCCTACAGAATTGAAATGTTTCAGGATCATAAAATCCTGAAACCAAATGTAATGGTAATGATTAATGAAAAATATCCTCACATTATTCAAAATATTGTTGTGATTATTTAATGTCACTATTTATAATTTAATAGATATATTGTTTACGATTTAATTTAACGCTAAGGCTTTAATTGTTTCATTTACATATTTTTTTCGAATGAATAAAAATTAAAAATGTATTTTTAATAAATTCCAATCAGGTATTTTTCCTGTGGACTTATATGGTTGCTATAAATTGTAATTTTGTATTTTTCAGTCCTAATAAGTTAAACATACGAGCGATATTGCAGACATAACAGACATTTATTTTTAACTTGAAGATTTATGGACAAATTGGTTCAAACGTACTTTTCCGGAACTGTTTGAAAAAAAAAGAATAAAGTTTAATAAAACTCACTGCTACGCGGTAGTTATTCCGAAAGCATTTATGTTTATATCTTATCTGTCGCTTGTTGGGTGCTTTTAACTTTAATTGGAATTTAAAACTTTGTTGACATCGACCTATATGAATTTTCATTTTCCAGTTTGATGTAACGTATTTAAGTAGTGTGACGTTGAATAGTCGAAAATATCACTTTTAATTTATAATAATTAAAGACCGGATTTTCGTACAGTTAAAATTCCAAAACATGCAAAATAATAAAATGAAATATAATGAATAATGAATAATATTAAATAGCATATTAAATTTACTACCATGTACATATCTAAATTTAATAATAAAATAAAAAATAATTAATAATATTATACAGCATATAAAATTTAATTTTATGGCAACATTTTATTAAAATTTACTATCATGTATATTTCTAAATTCTTCTCAGTGAAATTGTATTTTCTATCGCTTAAAATGTGTTTTAATTGTGAAAACACGCGATCAACATTGATACTAGTTATTGGACATTGTTTGTAGCTTACAATAAAAGGATCTTGCTTTAAATCGATAATTTTCATTCAATGAGGCATTGTATTGTTGTAGAATACTGTATCCGGTATTCCAAAAATTGTTTAAAAATTTTCATAGAGTATTTGTCCTTTTCAATTTGTTTAAATTAATTTCCTACTTTTTTTACTATATCTATCTGTTGATTTAAAGTTAAATTTTGTTTTTTAAGCCGTGTAATTTCCTAAATAACCTAACGTGCAATTCGTGCGAAAACCCTGAAAGTGCAATTTTGTGCAAAATAAAACTTTGTTTAAATTAATTTACTTCACTTGATTCGGATTTATAACTTTGTACGAGAATCCGGTCTTTAATAATAATATTATCACTATCATAGCATTAATGGAATTTTAGTTTCCACATTTTATTTATTTACAATTAATGTTGTATTATGTTTAATATGAATAAAATAACTGCAGCTACAATGCGGTGTGTGACTCTGTTTATCAGTTTTAAATAGTTGTACAAATCGATGATGAAAATTTTTAAAGTAAAAAAGATTGGTATAGTTTCTATACTACCTCCAAAGAAAAAGGTATAATCATCTTTATACTTAAATTATCAATAGTTTAAAAGATAAAGGATAATAGAAAAATTGCAGCGGTAAAGAAATATTTAAAGGAAAGTGTGACTGACATTAATTTATCAACTTTTACTTTCCTGAAAACTTAATTAAACAAAATAAAAAAAGGTCATTAACTTTTTCTGTATTTTTCGTTAAACCTAAAGTTCATCGACTACATGCCGATGTGCTTTAATTAACCGACAATTTAATTTTATATAAACAAATAAACAAAAAAAATATTGTTGATTGGACTTATATTAGTAGTCTATATTACATAGATTACAGAAATTATATAATTACGATTTTATGAAGGGGATAACATGAAATTGAAAATTAACTAGGGCGCATACACTGTAAAATAACATTTTTGAGAGGGTATTAAGGAAGCAATTTTAATCTCACCACTATGGTGTTAGAAAAATCGATATTTATAAATAGGTACTTAGTTAAGTTATTCATATTTTGAGTTTACTTTACTTGAATACTTAACTATATTATCGATTTAAACTAAATACAAATTGTCTGATATATTGAAAATGATTAGAATGATATTATCTGTAAAATTTAGCAATTTAATAGGTAAACCGATGTTTAGAACAATTTAATAAAAGTTAGGTTTGAAAACATAAGTTTACATACCTCATATCTTCATTGTGTCCGTTTGACTGCCCGTCCGTCCGTAGTTATTATTGTTGATTTCGTTTACTAAGTAGATTGATATTATTCCTTTTTTAACATTTTTATTTTATAGTTACGAGGAACATTGTTTATTTAGTTACTATATGGAGATAAATATTATTTGTTTTGTTTTATATTTTTAGATTATTATTTAAAATATATTTAGAAATCGGGAATTATTTAGCACGTTCGTAGAGTGGGCTTTTCTAACTTGATTTATCTAAAAAGTATAAAACATTCAAAATGTAATAATAAGAAATAAATTATTGATAAGAAATAAAAAAATAAGGTCAAAATAATTAATTCACTAAATACGACACTTATATACATATATAATTTGTATATAGGCGGTATAATAGATATTTTATAATATATTACAATAATATTAATATATTAAATTATAAATTGTAATAATAAAAACATTTTTTGTTGTTTTAAGGTTAAATATACAAATACACATATGTACTAAATTTTAAATTGACCCTAAAAAATCTAAAACAATAAAATATTTATTACAGTAAAGCTACAGAATTTATGTAGCAATAAACCAGGACTTACGTGTAGATATAACAATAAAATGCTATATTGTTTACACTATATCACAAAAAACGAATTTCTTTATATTATCATATTGTAACGTTTAGTAATCTTTTATTAACTTTGGTAAATTAAAATTAAACCAGTATTATTTAAAAAAATAAATAAAAGCTTAGCAATAAATTTAATAGCCCATAAAAAACAATCAAATGCAACAACTTCTGAACCCTAAATATCACTTAAATATCTTAGAAAACTATGGTTTACCGAATGGAAAATCAAAGTTAGTATAAACGAATCAAACCATGTAAACTATTTTCCTTTTTCTAAATGTTTAACCTCTAATCAAACTATTAAATTTAATTAATATAGTTATATAGGTATTACTAATCCAATCAAGTATGTAAATGCCTGTATACTCGTACGTCGTGTTTGCAACAAACTTGAAACAGACTTACGAATAAAACTTTTATAAAGTATTTAAATTTTAAATATTCTTATATTCTTATATTCTAATATTCTTAAATATTCTTATACTGAAATAAAACATAAACAAACTTGAAAAACCTACTCTATACGCGTTTATTAGGGCGTATATAGCCGTTCTATCACTGAACTTATGATTTCAAGGTCTCTGAGCCCTAATTGTCGAAGACAAAGGATTTTGAAAAAATAACGTATTCCTGATATAATCGGTATTTTTAGTATTCTTGATATTATCGATATTTTTGACATTACCATAATATTTTGTGTTACTTGATTTGTTGTTTGTATGATCGGCAATGAAAAATCATATTTCTGAGTAAAAAAAATACCTGAGCAGTTGTGTCCGTAACATTTTACATTTTTAGTTGTTTCATAGTGATAATATTGTATCGGAGTATGTTGATTATCATGGCTGTTGTAGGTTTACATCCACCTCTATTTTAGAAAACAATTGGTTCCGCACACAGAGGCGGAACTAGGATTTTTGACTCCCCAGGAAAAATGTTAAAAAACGCTCTATCGTATAAACCCCCCTCCCCCCAGAAATTGATAAATTTACTTTTAAAACCACAAATAAACAAAATAAACAAGAAAAGGTCATTCATTTTTCTTAAAAAACACGCAGGTACAATATTTAGTTAGATGTACCTATTTAGTATAAAAAAATAAAATAAACCTTCAAATATTTTATACCTATCAAAATATTTAAATATACTTTTATACAGTAGTATATATTTTGTATATTTTGTGCGTTTTTTTAACATTTAAATGTATTTACAGATAAGGTCTTATGGATTACGTTTGAATTGGGGGGGGGGACTTGTTTTTAACTCTAGGGGCCAAGCCACCTTAGCCACCCTGCGATATGATCTTATGATGAAAAGTAAACAACTTAAGTGACCACCGTGTCAATACGTCACTATAATTATATTTTGTTCGAGTATAAATCGTTCAATTATTACTGTACAAGACAGAAGACGAAATTACTAATTTATTGACATATTAACGGGGTTGAACCCGATTCAAAATATGTTCAAATTAATTATAAACATACTAAAAAAAAAAAGTTCAAATTACGCGTGCGGTCACGTACTGCGTATGCAGAGTGTCCTATCGCTCACACTACAACGGTGGATCGTATCCGTGGGTATCAAAAAGCTTATAACGCTCCATGTACAGGCGTCTCACTGCAAGATAATTTCCGGTGCCGATCGTACGTGCGCATGCGTCTGGACTCGTAAAAATGTATGCGAGAACCTTTATGAAGAGTATTCTTCCCATCAGTCTTATCAGTTATCAATATTATGTTATCAATGACTTTTACAAAATTCTATCTTAGTCCGTGTAGTTTAACAATCAGTGCTAGAATTGAGGGGGGACTGAGTACCTCAACTAATTTTCCAGACATTTTAGCGTACCTCTACTATTTACAGTTAAAGAGAGATGCAGAAGAAATTTGTCGTCGAAAGAGAATTAAATTAAAAGATAAAAAACAAAATAGGTACTTACCTACTTACCATAATTTATGGAACTATTTAAATAAATACATTTGATTATTTATTTGGCCGACCCCACATAGTTAACTCCCAAATAGGGAGAGAAGGCGAAGGAGAAGAAGAAGAAGAAGAAGAAGAAGACAATTGATTATTTATTAAATATAATGTAAGATTATATCTATTTTAAAACTAAAATATAGTTTTGTTTAATGAGAGGTGAATGGGGGAGGGGTGGGGGCATAGTTCCCCACGGTACAACAAGTTATAAAAATTGATGGGGACACTGTTTTTCTTAAAAGTAAATAGAGTCTTCCTACTTTTATTTTGCCAATTCGAGCACTAGTAACAATATACAAAAGTGAATTACTGCTTTTTTTTTCTCTCAAAAATACGAGAAACTTATACACTTTACGTCATTAAAGAGAGAAGCATAATTTGTTTTCTTACAACTGCGATCTGCAATCAACTGCGAAAAGTGTAGAACGTCTCTCGTATTTTCGAGAGCATACATTACAACTGAACCTAATCATTTTAAATATTATATAAACATAAGCCACATATATAAAACACACTAGATAGCTAACTGACAATATTATTTGAAGCCAGTCGCCATATGCATAGTAGTCAATGTTTACATAATAACCTATTATCAATTAGGTATCTATATTACCACATAATATTTTCAATCGGAAATAATTCATAGACATATAAATATTATAGGTATAAACATTTCCACATATATAAAAACTCGAGACGATAAGTCCGACTGAATTCACATATGCAGAGTAGGTACCTACTATACTTTATTATACCTACCCATATTTTATTTCAAGTCGTTGGACATTTGCGGTATTTATCAATATTTTTATTAAATATAATTTTCGTATGTTGTGTGAAACCCGTTGCACTCGAGTGAGAACTGAGGAAAGTGAGATTTGAGTTCTTATTAAAATCCGAGAATAGTAAGTTTGATACATTTTTGAATTACCTATCAATTTTATCAATAGAATTATATACAACAGAAACACTTTATGTGTGAAGGACATTTATTATCTTCTAGAAAGCGAACTCGAAATTCCTTCGCAAGTGAAATATTTTTAAAATTAATTAATATTATTTCTCAAAAACATATTATTATAAATTATTTTTATTACCTGAAAAAATGTATACCGGAGCCAGCTTGCGCGCGATTTTTGCAACCGTGAGCGGAACAAATTGTCGGAATTATTATTATTGCAAAAATGTCAAAATAATAATATATACTTAATTAATAATAAATCGTTCAAAAAATTAATTCTAATTACAAAATATTATGTGTTCGAATTTCGAAAGAATGTTTGCAGAATGATAAAAAATTTGAACTGATTTT
The DNA here is from genome assembly GCA_025469235.1 of Pemphigus obesinymphae. Classification (NCBI taxonomy): domain Eukaryota; kingdom Metazoa; phylum Arthropoda; class Insecta; order Hemiptera; family Aphididae; genus Pemphigus; species Pemphigus obesinymphae. The sequence continues at coordinate 191,264 of JAIPRL010000145.1, forward strand.
TACACAGATATATAAAATATATTATACTGTGGATAATAAACAAAAACATTGACTACCATGCAAATGGCGTCGGCATCAATGTCCCATATGGTGTCGTATAAAAAGTTGGCTATCTAGTGTTTTTTGTATCTTTGATATAAACATACGTTTCTAGTATTTTTGAGAGAGAAAAAAATGGTATCCTATCAAACATAGGTATTTTAGTATTGTAATTCACTTTTGTATATGGTTACATACTCGTATTATACGGATTAAGATAGTATTTTGTAAAAATTGTCGATAATATAATATTGATGACTGATAAAGAGAATACTCTTCATGGAGACACTCGCATACATCTTTTCAAGTCCAGACGCATGCGTACGTATGATCGACACCGGAAATTATCTTGCGGCGAGACGCCCGTCTCCATGTCGTCTCGTCGTGCCGTGTCCGAGCGTAGGTGAGTTTTGTTTTTTTTTTTTTTTTGTACACACGGCCGTTGTTTTACTTCGAATACCGTTCATAATATGGCGTCGTTATTGGTACCAGACCGCAGTATTTTCGTGTGCCTCGTCCAACAGCCGTTATTGTTTTTGGTTCGTCCGTATTATCACGTGCCGTTTTTGCGTGTGCAAATTGCTTTCACGAACGACTATGGTGCCCTCGTACGACTACCGTGTTCAACGGTATAAACCGCGGTGACACTGTGATAGTAAAACGCGATAGTACTATCGACGCTATCACGATAGTGTACTATCACTATCATTATGGTGTTTACACCAATTTTACCATAGGACGTGATACTGTGATACTTTCACTATCAAATATGGTATTGTAATTGCATTTTTGATTGCAAATAAAATCATATTCGCTGAAGCTTTTTATTTATTTTTATGAGTTTAAATTAAAACTTTAAAATTAAAACTTATATTCACGATCGCTTTTAAGCCAAAGCCAAGGGAACCTTTGGTACTCTTTCAAAAATGTTTGAATATTAAAGGTATCTGTATTCATTTTGATTTTAAATATAATTTACACAAATAATAAGTAATAACTAATGAAAAATAATATTATAATTAAAATAATAAAATATAAAAATACGAAAGCATAAGAAAACAAAACAAAATGATAATGTGATAGAATGATAGTGTGATAGTTTGGGTCACACAATGAGAGTATACGTCATGATAGTTACTTTGCTATTGGGATTTTCACTATCAATTATCACGCATGCTTGATAGATGATAGTAGAAATTGCGATAGTGTGATAGTTAGTATCTATCTGTGCACACGGTGATAGTTCCTGTACACTATCACGATAGCAGCTGTCATGCAAGCAACTATCGCGTTTTACTATTACCGTTTGACCGTGGCTTAAGGGAACTTATAGTATCCTACTCGGTTATCTTTGTCCGACACACGCACAACATAGTAAAATCGGGTTTTGTTTTTCCGATTTCGTGAACAATTGGTTGATTTTAGGATATGATGATGACTTATTATCATAGGAATTCTCGTAGTAATTATTTTTTCGATAAATATAATTTTAAGTTTTTTACAAATGTAATGAATAACATGATAATTAAACTAGGAATATTTTGCTTAAAATTAAATTTATTGAAAATATAATTCCTACATGTCATAGATTGTGTTATCTTTATTATATTTATTGTAAATTATATATTCATAATTTATAATAACACACTAAGTATACGATGTACCTATTGAATGATTTCTCTGTATAATCATAGATAATACATAATGGATAGGCTATGTGTATATAGTTTGTATAGCGGATGGCGTTCCTGAATAGAGAAGAGAGATAGCAATATTAAAATGATATCTTCTATCCTACTCAGCAAGAAATATATTTTTGTTCCATGAATTAATGATTACCGCTTTGATCTTGTATGGTGATCAGTCAGTGATGTATTTGGATTTGGGGACGGAGCTACTCTTCATTTTTTCCATGTTTAACAACGTACCCCTTAATTTATTTATTAAGGAACGCAGTGTTTGTTTTAATTTTTATTTAATATTTTTAAAAATTATATATATTTTTTTTTTTTGGAAAAATCGTGAAATTACGAAAATGAATGTTTTTTGTCCTTGTCGCAAAATAAGTTTTAGATAAAAAACATGATATAAAATGTTGAATAGTTGATATCTTATTAAATCATATTGGTATCATATAGATAATAAATAATCTTCATTATCCGTAAATGGCTAAAGCCTAAAAGAATGGCGAAATCAATGCGACACCGATAAACTTCATTTCGGTCTACATCTACAACTTCCACGATTATTCATTTAAAAGGAAGTGTTAGATTATTTTGAAAGAGGAATGCTTACACTTAATATGCTATCTGGAAAATATGTAACCCAACAATGATGTAAAAAAAATTTTGGATTTTTCTATTCTTTTCATGTTGTATAATAATCTAAAATGTTTTTAAAAATGTCTCCTGGTTAAGAAACTTTGGATAGGAGGTGTGGGGGACAAAGTCCTCCACGGCTTACTTTTTTTTTAATATATCTCGGAACGATGATTTTTTAACTAAGCTCAGAGTCCGTCCTTATTTTTTTTTCCAATTCAACCACTGATGGTGATAACCGATATCTCATGAAAAAATAAAATTCATATTCAAAAATAATCCATGGAATGTATAAATATTTGCTGAGTGAGACAGAAAATTCATGATCACCTTATAATGAATATGGCTTATCCATTGTGTATTATCTATGATTTGAGATTATTGGGGGTTATATTACGAATGGTCGCAATGACCACCATATCTGTGCTAGGTTCATCCCTGATTTCAGGGTAGTATCTATTCTAGGCACCTATGTGGCCGTTTATGTATTATATTATGTTTGGGATAAAATGTAAGATAAAATGAACACGAACATATAAGATGTTATATAAAATTAAATACCCATATGAATTATAACTATTAACAACATCTTAAAATTTTAAAAAAGCGAACATCTGATATTTAAATTGTGATAGTGAACAAGGCTTTAAATTTAACTCTTAACGTTTAAAATGACATTTAGTTTATTTTCGAAATTTATATGCAAATTAATAAAACTTTTATCCCTATAAGTTTGTAAAAGTGCAAAACTAAAAGTTAAAATTACCTACAATTGTACGAGTTGGCATATTATCTGTACTTGGCTTGTATTTGAAGATTTTAATTTCGAAAATTAAATGTTTTAATTAACAAAGAATGTAGTCATTTTACGTAGTTTTCGTGTGAAATATTGTTCACTTTAAATTTAAGTGATGTAAAAACTGTAGACTTTTTTTTCTAATTTCTATATATTATTTTATGGAACGCTTATTTTACAATTTGACCTATATTTTGTTTAAAACGCTAGTAATTGGTTCGGTACGTTCCATTCCATTTATTATTTTACAATACATAATTTATTTCAGTAATTGGTTGACTATTGCAGGGCCATTAAATAAAATATAATTTGGACGTAATATTGTACATTTTTCTTTATATTTTAAAGGCTGAATTTTTATATTGTCATAAATTATTCATAAGGGGTTTTGATCGTTTTAACTTTCATTTGAGTTATGAACAAAGGATTTTTATTTTTATATAATGTAATTTTTTTAACGTAGGTAATTTAGAAAAAAATTGAATTAGCTTATTTTACAACAATAATTACTATTTAAACGAGTCTTGCGTTTTAATATATATGTAAATTAGATTATGTTTTATTTTATTTCATGAAGCAATCCCAGTAAAATAATTTAAAACTGAGTGAGATTAAAAGTATTTAAAACATCTTTATGGTCATTAAAATAGTCTCTTATCATTCATCAAGAATCTACCGATTCTAATTTTGAACACAAAAACCCTTCTTTGTGTAATTATTATTTTTATTTCACATTAATAGCTCTTGGATTTTAGCCTGAGATTTACAACGTACAAGACAGACTGCAATAACTTAATTTTAGTGAAAATAGCAGAGGAATTGGCGTAAACTTACTTATAAAGGCTATATAACCCTGAAAGCAACAAAGACTCGGTAATTTAAGTGAAATATTGGTATCTTTAATATTATAATGTTCTATTATATATTATAAAGAATATACAAAATTGTTACAGAAATGTATAACAATGGGCGATTATTTGGTACAATGAATATAATATATGGATGGCTTATTTTAAAGAATGTAAAAATGTAAATAAAAAACTGATATTTATATGCCTTAAAACTAAGGAAAAATAATTTTAGAATAGGGAATTATGATTTTAATATATAAATAAAAAAATTAACTAAATTGTATAAAAAAATTCATAAAATAAGAATTATTGTTTAAATATAAAGGTCATTTTTTTTTTTGTAGAAATATGGAAAAAGATTTGACCTAGTTTAAAAACAGACAATTTTTAACAAGATTTTACTAGTAAATACAATTTTTTATTATATTTCATCACTTTATTTTAGGTTAATTTTTGGATTATTTTTTCAACATAGCGATCATAAATACTTATTATAATTGGCCTTTTTTTGATTTTTAATTAGAATATTTTTATTTTAATTAATCAAAAATAATATATTTATAAATAAATATTTCTTATTTTATATGGTCATTTGTTGACTTTTATAACATTAAAATCCTAGGCCTATTTATTATATTTGTCATATCTCCACGAAACACCTTATATACAGCGGTAATATTATATTATGAAACCTTTAAAAGTTATATTTTGTTGGACGAGCTTTAATGAAGTATGATGATTTCTATTACAGTTCGAGAGACAAGGAACACATTACATCTGTCGTGTGTCATTGCGCCGGGGGAATTGAATAAGTTCCAAAAAAACATTTTATAATGACTCGTCTTTTCCTCAATATAATAAACATGCCGCTTTTTTTGTATTTTTTCAATCCTATAGTGAACTGCCGCTATAGGGAGATAAGTTTTCATTTAACAGTAAATTAAAAACGTGACGTGTAATAACTACATAACTACATACGTATAGTATAACTCAGAAATTATATATACTATAATTACATTATAATTATTCAATTTTATAATTTCATTTTATTTTTACAGTAAACATTTCTTAAAAAATTGATTACGTACGAATTGTTTTAACGTTTGTAGCAAATGAATAAATGATGATTGATTAATTGTCATGATTTTGATTTTTTTTTAAAGAAACATTGAGAATTTGAATCAGTAATCATATAATTCCATTATTTTTTATTAAAAAAGCTTAGTAAGTATAATCTATTCGTCTATTAGAGTAAAACATTCTTGGATGCCAAGTCCTTTACAAAATCCAAACAAATTTAAAGGAAGCATAGAATACCTAATGTTGTATAGCTCATCAATATAACCTATTCTTTTGCATAATATATGCTTTAGGATATTGCAATTCAACGAAATGCTGAACAATTCGATTGAATTTTAATTTTAAATGATTATTGATGATTATAGAGTACCTACGGATTTATAAGCAGTAAAATCTAAAACTAAGACAAATATATTTAAAACTAAAAAATGTATTAATTTAAAATATACAATAGTACTCTTATAAAAATAAAAATAAATATAAATTGTAAAAAAATAACGATATATATATATATATATATAATAAGTAAAATTATTATTTATTACCTATATAATAGTATATAAAAAAGAAAATCTACAATAAAAGATTAGATTATATATTTTTTGTTTTTTATTATTCATTTGTAACCTGATGATGACATAGGTCGAAGTTAGTTGTTATCTAAAATATTTTTTTGAAAACTCTAAGCACATTTTCTTTTTTATATATTATTTTTTTATAATATAAATATGATTTTACTTAATTAGTATAATTTAAGTAATAGTATTTAAGAGGCCGTCATTAGCATGATTTTTAAGGGGGTTTGTATAGACAATTTGTAGAAAAATGAAAATTTAACCATTAAACATTTTTTAAATACATTTTATATGTAAATTATATTTGACCCTATGACACAATTATTTTTTATTGTTGTGGTTTTTGTGTGTTTATAACAATTTTTTTAAAATATCACTTGCATTTTTTATATTTATTATCTTGGGAATATTGTAGGGATGAAATAAAAATAAATTATAAAGAAAAACATTATCTAACGCCTAACGTAACCGATTTATGATATGTACATTTTTACACGTTTTATAAATTGTTAAAAAAAAAATGTTTTTTTTTTTTTTTTTTTTTTTAATAACTACATAAAAAAAAATACTTTGGAAAAAGGGTTCGTATGGCACTAGATAATGTTGTAAGCTATGGTTCACCTTTTGTTTCGTATTTCTATATTTAAAAATGCATTAATATTTTGTATTAAGATGTACATTTTAATATATATAGTTATTAAATATTTTTGATATATAACCTTTATGTAAAATACATTATTCCATTAAATATAAAATTATGTATAGGTATAAGTATATATTATATTTTTAAAATTTAATTTCCCTACTTGCATTGGATAATACTTAAACTAATTTTATTTATACAAGTAATATAAAATGAATTTCCATCACATCTGACATCGTCGTCTTATAGAAAATGCAGCTTTTATGCAAAACTATATATAAGTTTGAGACGAAAATATATAATTTTCCAATAAAGTTAAACAACAATAATTTTTCCTCCGTTGTATATTTTCATTCCGTTTTGAATTCGTTAACATTAATTTCCATGGAAAACAAAACGAGAAGTACTTGTAATTTCGGACTACCTCCCCTATTTGCACGCATGAATTATGTATAAACCACGGGGAAAGCCATGAGAAAACGTTCAGGCTTCGCGTCGGCTTACGAGGGAAAAACGGAAAAAATGAACCAATATTTTTTTGCATCCGTTAAAGACATAAATGTATAACATGCGGAAAAAAATTGCCTTGGCAATTTATAAGCACAGCTCATTTCTGTGTTTATGTACACATGAATGTAAGTATAATATACATGCATGTATTCGTAAAAAAAAAAAAATATAACGATGAAAACAAAAATCGGGCAGTGCTGCCAAATGTTCGTCAACTGTTCACAGTCGATAAACACTTTGAATATTAATAATAATAATAATAATAATAATAATAATAATGATGTCGACGCTAGTTAGAGAAGAAACGTGCATTTGGCCAAAAAAATAGTGGAGAGTGGTTGCCAAATCAATTGTGGGGGGGGGGGACTCGGACTCCTCAATGGGAATCTTCACTTCACTAATAGTAACGTGCGAACGGCCATTTGAAATGGATAACTTTGGACCCGTTGATGGATTGGCCATAACTTTGGTACGTTTCGCTGGAATTATACGATCACAAAATATATTTATAAAGATACAATGACGCGAAAAGATCTTCTGAATTTGATGCCAGATAAATTTTTGATATTTAAACTGTGAGTATCAGTAACTATATAATTATTACTATCGTATAATTTATATAATTATATTATATACAATTAGAAAATTATTATTTTTACTTTTTCAACTTTCAATCCACTTTTAACTACAATATTATTTCAAAATACTAGATATATATAATTATATATATAAATACTAATTATATTCATATATTTCAAAACTATTTAAATTTAAAAAAATTTTCGCATTCGTTTTCGGAAAACTGTTTGGAGTTTTGGTTTTGGTTTTTTTTTCCGGGAAAATTTTAATATTGAAAATATATTTTTAATTATTTAATATGTACTGTGACGTTTTATACAATTTAATTTTCGTATAAAGATTTAAAATATAAACATAATGATATTATATAAAGTCAATTTAATGAAATAAAATAGACATCAATAATATAAAAATAATTTTGTTAAGTATAGGTATAGGTAATAAAACCAATAGAGGTACCATAAAACATTTTGTTTTAGTTTAAATCTTTATTACATACAAAGAGAAGCTTCTCTCTATCTGAAAGTAAATTCATGATAATACATTGTATAAAATTGTAATAGAAAAACAAATTTTAAAAATGATTTGATCCCCAAAACATTTCTTAATTTATATAGTGTTGAAAATCATATATCAGCCTATAGATTATAAGAAAAAAATGCGTACACATATAATATATACATTTTAAGTACTTTATCAAAAAATTCATTTTTACGTCAATATTAAAGTATTTTTAAGAAATATTTGCCTTTAAATATTTTCAAGTATTTCAAATACTTACTATTATTATGTGTATTTAAATACTATTTTCAAAGTATATTTTTAAAAAAATGACAATATTTAAAAAATATTTTAGACATACTCCTATAATTTATTAAAATATATGGACGCCCATGTATGGAATTTATAAGTCTCACCATCAATCTCCATAATATAATAAAATAGTACCTAACATTAATTTCAGTTTTTTAAATTGTAGGATTTAAATTTTTTGATGTTTTACAAAAAAGTTGTTATGTATATCATATTAAGTTACTTTAGCTTTTTAAATCATAATAATCTCTTGTTAAATTAAAATGTAGATTACAAATATTAGGTAAAGAACAATATAACCCAGCCAGTAAAAAAGTTTTCAGGGAAAAAAGTAATGAGTTAATAGTAACTACGAGTATTTAATTATTTTTTAGTAACTACCTATGAAACTCTCGTTACTTCCCCGCTTTGAATTTATGGTGTTGAGTGACGAATAAAAAGTATTATTTGTATTTGTTTTTGGTTAGTTGTTGTTTGTATAAAATATATAGGTGTGAATATTGAATATTATAGAATTAACTAATAATAATTATTGTTTGATATATTAAGTACCTAAATATAAAATATAGTAATATACCTATGTATATTATATTTTATTTAATATAAAAGGTTCAGTAAGAATTTTAGTATAAGTAGTTGTTACGCAAAAGTATATAAATAATTCGTTCCTCTTTTCGTGTTCATTTTCTGTCTTGTAAATAATTATAACATTAGATAACGGCTATTTTTCTGGATATATTCAAAATTCAATTGTCAATATAATTATTATCTGTGTTTTATTTTATATATTTATATTTATGTTTTGATTGTATGTGCATATCAACAAGCCCGGATTAAGACCTCAAGGGGCCCAGGGGCTAGTATTTAGTTGTGGACCCATCAATGAAAAACACAAATTTTTGTTCTAATCTCTGCTTGAACATTATAATATTGGCTGCATTGGCATACACATAACTTTATAAAATAATATGGTTAAAAATGTATAGGTACCATTGATCAATTAATTTTTGTTTCATAAATACCAAGGAGTAAAAACGGGTTAATTTTTTCGGGTTTTGGGTATTGGATTCGAAAACAGTTTGCAACCCCTTTTGACTCCCTGCTAAATAACAGTCCACACATTGCATTTTAAGCCTGTTAAATAAATATACATTAATATATATACAAATGTAATCAATAATATTACACTTATTAAATTTAAAGTGGAATTAAAACATGTTACCAATTCAAAATCAAAAAATATTCTATTGTAGTATATAGTTTATTAATACAAATGACAAATATGTTATTACTTGAAAATCAAAATAAATAAATAGAATTAAGTCTTTTATATGAAATAAGTCTTTTTTCTTGCTTTTTGTAAAGCAAATCCTTTCAATGTTTCTTCAAAGCTTAAGTTTTGTAGAACATAATTTTCTGAGGATAAAATAATTAAGGACAGTAGATTATCTTGTAATAACGAAGATCTGTTCTTGTTTTTAATTCTGGCTAGCTTAGAAAATGATCGTTC
>JAIPRL010000146.1:0-157337 GCA_025469235.1 Pemphigus obesinymphae
GCGAGTGATATGAGGAAGGTGGGAGTAAGTGAAGAAGATGCGGGAGATAGAGTTAAGTGGAAGTGTAGGACCAGGGTGGCCGACCCCAAATAGTTGGGAGAGAAGGCGAAGGAGAAGAAGAAGAAGAGTGCTTATTTAAACGAGTTTAGGAAGTATAAACAATAATTAACTGATAACTGTGTTAGTTTTGTGGTTACTGAAAATGTTGTGGTAATGCAGCCAATGGTACGTTTATATGGAAGCTATACCTTAATACGTAATAATGTAGGTATAATAACTAAAAACTAAAAGTAAATATTTTTGATCTTACCTTTATAGTTATTTATTTATTTTGTATTTTCGTTTTTGTAGGCACCTGGGTAATATTAAATGTATTATCCTAAATCATTGATTTAAATGCATTATTTGTACATTACATAGGTATAATTTAAAATTTATATTAATATACCTAACTATCATAAGAAGATAATACAGAAAATATATATATAAAAATATATATACAATATTGAAAAATAACGTAGTACCTACGTACATTATAATCGTTTCTACACCTGTAAAAAACACGTTGAAATAAAAATATAAAATAGAAGTTTAATCAAACCTAAAATAAGTATACAAAACTGGTTTACAAAAATCTCAATATAAAACAAAATAATATAATAATGGTTAATCCATGGGTTTTTAAAAATTTAAATATTATTGGTATAAAAAATTAAAAAATATTTTATATCTATTAAGCGTGAATAATTTAAATGAATAAAATACGAGTAAAAAAAAAAAACACGATTTAAAACAGCTTTTATAAAAAAAAAAAACATGATTGTAACCACTCTGTATAAATCTTATATTTATACAGATAATAAGTACCTACCTAGTACCTACTTATATAGGTTATATATTTTACCGAGCAATTTAATTGGCTCCCAAATCCAGGTATAGTCGATCTTTTGTTCTTAAAATGTATCTTTGAATTGGCTCCATACAGATTATTTTTCAAAAATATATTGGTTACCTACCAAAATGTTAGATTTAAAAGTCAGAATGTTAGATAATACGTTGTTTCCCGGGGCAGTTCTCGTCAGTCACACTCGGGATAACCGAATGAGTTTAGTATAATATTCTTGATCGTAACACGCGGTTTATACGGTATCATCGGTCGTATATTATTATTTTATACGGAGCTGATAGATACAGGAATATTATATTTATAATTGAACCGGAGGTATATGTCGAACAAAATACTGCAACTAATATCAGTGGCGGTTCTTGATAAACGCTGAGGGGGTACAAAAAGTATTTTAAATTTATATTTCATACATACACTTTACTCTTAGAATTTTTGGCCATTATTTTGGATTCTGAGCGAAGCGAGGGAGCTAGAGGTTTTACAATGATGTTTCTTTTTTTTTTCTCTGTTAACAAATTTTCTACCAGAAGAAGTTCTCCGATCTTTACAAGCTTATCCTGTTTCCGGTAAAAAAATTGCATCTAGTTGGTACTTTAAAGAGATAATTTTTTAATTCTTTCAATAGGTTTTTAATGCGTAAGGAAAAACCACCAAAAAATGATGAAAACACGGAAAGAATAGGATTTCATCAAATCGAGATTTTTCTTTTCTTCAGATATCAAAAAACAGTACAGACTATAGACGTAAATAGTAACTATATTTGTTATCTACCTCAATGCCAGTCGTTTAAACAAAACATCGGAATCATAATTTATTATAGTCTATAGACATATATATATTAAAATAATGCAACTAATAAAGATTTTAAGAAAAAATATCAAGAAGGGTGCGATCCATCTATCACCCCCCCCCCCCCCATAAAACCGCTACTGACTGATTATGCAATGTGGCGGGCATCGTACAAATATAAGAACGTGGAAAAAAGTCTTTATGGAAAATGTCCGGTAAATATTTGTATTATAGGTATATGTGCGAGTAATCGGAACGGTATATTTGGCTATTTGACAAATATTTATAGAGTAGGTATATATAAAAAAAAAAAAACGGTGAATATTCGGCGAGTATATATACTTGCACGAGTCAGAGTATACGCTTTAAGAACGTCTCGTTAAATGTTATTTTTCGGTTTCGGGTAGTAAGTATAAATAAAAACAAAGCTGGGCATTAACGAGTTAAAAGTTAAAATTAAGTTAAAAAGTCAAGTTAATTTTAATTAAGTTACTTAGCACGTTACTTTTTTTTCAGATTAATTTTTAACTTAATAAGTTACATTTTTATTTAAACGAACGTATGTTAACTTCAAGTTTATACAAAAGTAGGTATCTTGGCAGTTAGGAGTTGTTTTCTGATTTCTTATTTATTTCTTATATAAATGAAGTGTTGTATTTTTATTTTTACATGTACCTATACACCTTTTAAGGCAGAAGAAGTCCCCAGTAGTTTTTTTTTTTTGGGCGTAAAGAGCGTAATAACTATCCTTTTTTACTTTTTCACGATATATAGGCGTATCGAATTTTTTTTCCTAATTAAGAAATTTTAACTTTTAACCGAATTAAGTTACTTTTTTTTTTCAAAGTTAACTTTAAACTTTAAAAGTTAATCAATATCTACGAGTAACTTTTAACTGAACTTAGATTATATTATTTTCAATCAACTTGACTTAACGAGTTAAAAAGTGTATAGTTGACTTGCCCAGCCTTGAATAAAAATAACAAATTTTATACTCGACAATAACGACACTATAGAAATAATAAATATATATTATAATATATCTCTAATACGTCGTGTACACAATACGAGTGGTCAGATCGAATGAGAGGGAGAAACGGATCAGTGTTATTTCGTGTAGTATGATATTGTATGTTTTTTAATGTCTAGGAAATTGTAATATTCACTGACGCACGTATATATATATTATACACAGTGCACATGTGCAAGCGGAAAACGGTGGGCGCCGGTTTGTGCGGGGAGACCATATCGTATATTGTGAGAATAATTCAGATGATATATATGCGCAGTATAGAAACACTCTTATTTTTATTTCGTCAAGGTCACCCGGCATGGGGTCTCTCGTCCGTACACAAATAATCACGTCTATACCATATTATTATAGTATATATTATTATTTAATGTTGTTGGTATAGGTATATTATATCAATGTATTATGTAATAATGTGCGATTATAAAAATAAAATGACAGAAATAAGGTAAAATGGCGACTTTCATCAGTAAACGCGGTAAACTTACCAGTACCTATATATAGGTACAATATATATCGCAGAGCTGGCGTCTCGTGAAAAATATTTACAAAAAAAAAAAAAAAAAAATACCTAATAGGTACAACACATTAATAACTACTCGACGTTTTTGCACAAAATTCATTTTAAACACTTTCTAAATAGGTATACCGTCTAAAAGAAATATTTTATACGAACATCTACCTATATAAAAAAAAGTTTTCAAAATTTCAATATATACATACGAGCGTTCCTCTTTTTCAAAAGTTTTATTACCATAGCTAATTCATATACTTTACATATATTACCTAATATAATTAATATAGGTACATATTATTATTATTATTATTGTATATACACCGAACCAAATATATCTATGTGATTTCAATAAAAATATAGATTTATTTAATTTTTTATGGTTGTTAACTCTTTCAGTGCCACGCATAGTTTTTTGTTACCCTCCAGGACTGCGTAAAATTGATATTTTTTATTTCCAATTTTTATACATAGGTATACTCACAACATTTTCCATATCATTCAAATTCAATAATATTGAAGACGGAAATTAAAAAAAAAAGTCAATATTGACTGAGATACATTTTAATTTTTGAGGACAGTCGTTCCCAAAAAGTCACGATTATCGGATAATCGGTAAATGGAATGAAATAACGTATCATATATTGGAATATAATTATTGGTTGAACATATTTTTATATTAACAATAATAATTTTAAACGCGAATCGTGAATTCGACTCTTACTATAAATATAAATATTAAATACTGTTTTTGGGCCTCAGGCTGTTTACATTAAAAAAAATAAGTAAAAAGGAATTCATTAAATGGATTCGTTGCTTCCAAATATAATATTATATGGTACGCTGGTAGGTACTTAATAAGAAAAAGTATAAAAGAAAAAAAAAAATACGCAAAGAAGGGAGTGAAAAAAGCAATTTCTATTTATTACATGTTATAACAATCTTTTATATTATTTTCATACTATTATATCTAATTATCATTATCTATAAAATGTATTTATCTTTTTTTTTTTAATAGAAAAAATTTAGCCTCTCATCCTGGATTTTGAAATTTCAATATTAATATTCATTTTGTAAGAAAAAAATGTTTTTAAACATACCAATATATACTGTAGATAATGTTCAAAAAAAACAATATTTACAATAATTATCTAAATTATATTATTATATAATCATAATTACAATGTGCATTCAATATTAATTATGATACGTTACAAAAGGTTATAAACGTATAATAAATAATAATAATTGAAAAGTTGGCAGGTTTCCTTTAAAAACACAAAACACAAAATATGACTATGACGATAATCATGTGTCTATTATAGTTGGTTTAGCTGCGTTCTCTGGTTACTTGTATCACTTGTACGTTTTTACGTTTTTCTTATTGTTACATTATAGCTGTTATTATTGTTTACTTAGTTATGATTGCCACTGTACATGTATGCTTGCCGATTGGCGTAAAATATAATATATAAATAAATAAATAAATAAAATAATAATAATAATAATAATAATATGAAATGACGTGTTATACCTACTTTATAACAGGTATAGGTAATAAATATAATTTTTTTCCATTTGCTCGTTTACGTTTCTCTGTTTTACACGTTTTCCCCTTGTAATTCGGTTTGCAGGTATACGCGAAATATTTTTGATATATGCGGCAACACGTTCTGAATTAGGTAAAATTTGTTTAACTTTTTGAATTACGACTAAAAAATGTTCACTGTGACATTTTATAAGTATAGGTACATCATATTGTGATTATTTTAGAAATTTAAAAAATAGAAAAATAATCAATACAATTTGATCAGGTTGTAAGAAAGTATTAAAAAAAAAAAAAAAATTAAAATTAAAATTAAAATCCCGTTTTATCGACACTGAATTCCATTTTATCTTATAACAAACGAACGCCAAATTATTTTGCTTAGGCCCATATTTAACACGTGTCTATACGCATAAATGTAAAGTGATTGATCGATTTCCGGTTCATATAGAATCCGATTCGTTGGAAGATTTCATACGGGAGTGCTTATTTTACATTTATGATAAACAAAAATCAATAATGTACGAATATATTCTGATGGTCATGATGGATAGAGGGTAATTTGCGATTTATACATTTTATATATTTATACAATATTGTTATTGTTAATTTTAGAATTTGAATAATAAACAAGTTTCAATTGAAAACAGATAAAATTATAATATATATGAATATATAATCTATAATTATAACTAAAATCAGCAGATAGGACTATTATATAACTTATAAGTAAGTAGGTGATATAATTATCAAAACAATTTAATAATTTTTTTTACCTCATTACCTATAGAAGTTTAAAAATGTATTGTTTTTTTTTTTCAATATACCTAATTAGTTGTTTTGGTCATTAAGACTAGATTATATGTATGAGGTACTAGTTCGATATATTATGTCTTGAATATCTCAAAAATAATATCTCAACCAATAATATTGTCTTTACTTTTTTATGATCGTATCTACTGATATTACAGTGACATTATATTACATTAATCAATATTTTATTATAATATTATTTTAAATTTTTTATTTAATAGCACGCAACATGCAATGTCACGATTTTTGATTAATTTTTTTATACAATTTTATAATTTTGGATGTATCTTTGCAGACGAATTAAATACTGCAACATAAAATAAATATGAATGTTGATAAGTGGTAAAGTTCTAACTTACCTAACACCTATACTAGAATATACTAATTATTATTATTTTAGTATTTAAATTTTATATATCGAGTAATTTTTCAATAAAAAGGATATATTATAAAATTACGAAAAAAAAAAATCAATTCATATATTATTATCACATGAATTAGGTACCTACTTAATAAATTATTTACATAATTTTTGCACGGATATTATTTAATATTTACGAGTGTACCTATTATGGTTAAAAAAATACTACGAAATAATGATCGTTTAATTACAATAATATGGGAGATAATATTCATAGGAACAACATTTTGATATTATATTTTCACAGACGCGAATCGTAAAATCATCTACTATTTTCATTTTTATTTTCATTAGTATTACTACTTTTTAAAATTATTCATATCTATAAATATTTTTTGTATTTGATCGGTATGAAAAATAACAGAGGTCATTATTGTATAATATTATAATAACGTAAAAATTGACATTTTCAAGTTATTTATATTTATAACTATTATTAATTATATCTGGTTGACGTCAATAGCAGGAGATATATGCGTATAATATATACTCTTTTAAATGTCGTTTGGTTTAATGAAAACACAATTACTAATCGATTATTACGAAACATTATCTCCTGTTTTTTAATTAAAGTGAGCGTATATATAATATAATATAACTCGGTTATAAAAATTATATTCGAATAATAAATATATCGAATAGAAAAAAAATCCGCTTGAATCGGTGCACGTGATATTGATGATATCGATACTTCAATAGTTTTTCAATAGAGCTGAAAAAAGTTTCGATCGGTCCAGCGATCGGTGTATATTATTGTAAAAATATTGATAATCTCAAATATAGTAGATGTACAATTTGAATAGTAAGTTATGTCCAATATTTTCATATTATTTTCGGTGTATTTTTTTTTAGTAGTATACTTATGAACCGGGCCGAGCCACTCGTTAGTTTCACTACCTCACTCGGACAGTTTAATTCTGAAAATATGCCCCGATTTGTTGTGAAACATCACATAAATCAAAAAATACGAAAAAAAAAAAATACAGTAAAATGCTGGACTTTTTAATCGTTTTGGTGTTCGTTTGTGCCGCTAGACCATTGTTATGCCAGAAACCATGCTCATCAATCGTGTTTAATGTCAAACAAATGTTCAAATAACCTAATTTAATTTAAGGGGGGGGGGTGACTGGGGTGCAACTGGATTGAGCGCATTTGTACTTTTTGTGTTTATAAGATCGGGCATATCCCGCGTATAACAAAAATTTAACCACCTGTACTCGGAAAACAGTGCGATTGAGCCACGGTTTCTCGTCCGGGTAAATATTATAGCCAAGTTATTAATTTAAAGAGAAAATTACACATTAATTTATATTTAATATAAATTTTATAGCAATTTAATATTGCTATCAATATAGCTGGCAATGCCTATACCAAATGTTAAATAATTATAGGTAGGTACCTATAATATAACATAAAATTCCGGTTGACATTTTCGTTTGTTTATTACAGGCAAATAAAAACCGAGTTCAGTATAACCACTTGGCCTGATAAAAAAAAAAAAAAAAAAAAAAAAAAAAAACAACTATGGTCGAGGGGAATTAATACTATACTTTTTATTACGTAACGTTTAAAGTTTAATTATTTTAACTTTTTACTAGGTATGTTAACCAGCGTTTTTTCTTATCAATACTTTGTTTTTCTTGTCTGTGATTGGCTAATGATGTCACGTATAGTTACGGTGTTAAATACTCTAGTTTGAATCCCCCTTTAGCCTTGTAGTACATATATAATAAACATAACGTTCGTACTAATGTTTTTTAGTAAATAACTCCTTATAACACCTGAAAATTGATAATATAATTTTATGGTGTTTTCAAATAATATATAATCAAATCTCAATTAATTATGGCGTATTATCTAAACGAATGCAAGTGCCGTCAAAATACCGTCTGAAAGCCAAAAAACATTATATTTGTACATTAACGAGTACAGTAGGTACTATGAGAAAATAACGACAACTTTAAACTTAAAAATAATTTAACGTATACATTAGTCAGGTTTATACAATTACGTAATTTGGTATCTACTCTTTTCTTACTCTGTCATATATAAATATTAAATATTTTAACCATTGCATTAAACATAAACATAATTTGTAGTAGGTACTGTATTTGCACATACATAATATATTATTACAATGATTAGGTACCAAACAAAACAAAAATAGTATCTGCTAAGTAATAAAAATAATATACCTACTTATAGGTATAAAAAAGAAAATACCATTTCGAGAATATTGCATAATGTATAAACGTTTTTATTTACTATCGGTTTTGGGAAAAAGTCATTATCGGATAATTGGAAACTGTATAAAACAAACTTGTTTCTTTGTTATCTGTTTTGTATGATTTATTTTGTTTAATTTAGTATTTCTTTTTTTTTTTTTTACCAGTAGCTAGTACCTATGTCAAAACTTTTATACTTGTAACTTTCCCGAGACCTCGACGAGAAAACAATTTATTTTAGCGTAAGGATTAAGGACTATATTTGATGTGCATTATGGAAAACTATAGACGATTAATGTGTATATATATACTCGTAGGTATATTATTAGTTATTATACCTATTGGGCTATCTCTATTACTAATCGTTTTAGTTATAGTTATAAACTTATTTAAATCAAGTATATACTTGGTTAGTATATAATTTTATGAAATAAATATGACTAAAAATAAGAGTAAAAAAAAACCATAAATAGATAATGAAAAATGCACACTAAAGGTATTATGTCTTATTAATGCAATCAATTCTATATAAACGTCATTGGGGCTAAATAGTATAAATAGCCTTAAAAATCACTTTTACAAAGTTTTAGATTCAATAGCTAATAAGTATTCGATTTGATCGAAGTAAAGAATTTTTAAAATACATTGTCATTATGTATAGGTAGTAATTTGTAGGGTTTTGGTTTCTTAACTTGTTTGTGTGGTTTAGTATATAACATAATATATTTGTGTGGTTTACAAAATACATATAAAATGAACAATAATATACTAAATACTAACATATATTAATGGTATAGTATAATCACCATACGTTTTGTATTTTTGTATTTTTTTTTTTTTCTGATCAACTCGATTCATTCGAAAATAATAATTATAGGTGTCTACGTGTACCTATAATGGGTACCTATAATAAGTAGCATTGAAACATAAACCATTTTGTAATATTGCTAAGATAATTAATTAATAGTTCGATAATAATTGATAGTTAAACACATATTTCAATTTATATAATTATTTCAGCGCACGTGTGTATTAAAATAGTGGTATAATATTGTTGCAGTTTCCTCCATGCATTTTTTTTAACGAGTCCACACTTACCTAGAGAAAAATCATTAATATTTATATGTAACAGATTTATGTTTTGTTGATTGTTATACAATTTACGTTCTCGTCAAAATAATTATAAATAATAATACTTATTCGAACTACAATACTAATTGAATCGTAATTATAAATGATTTTCAAAATTTAAAATATATAATAAAGTATGTCGATATGAAGTATTTATACTGTATTAAACGTTCAATTATCGAATACACATTATACATACGACGTAGATAGACAATTTTATTTGTATTTATTGGATAATATAAATAGATAAAAATTCAACGATCATAATTCATTTTCTGACTACTCTTATAGTATAATACGTAAATAACAAAAATGTTTTTTTGTGTTATTGTTATGTAAGTAAACAGGTTTACTATAATATATTTATGCAAATTATTTTGTTTTCTTCATTCATATATTATTTTGATTTGTTTCATTACAAAAACATGCTGTTGTTGTGATTTTAAAGTGATTTAGTTTTTTAAATTATAATAATGTGCCAATTTTTTCAAAATGTTTACTTAATTAAATTTAGCCGTAAGAAACTATATTATAGGCGAGAGTAAACAGTTTATTTTTCAAATCAAATGTCTTTGAATAAAATAGAAACTTCTCGAAAACATATATTATAACCTGAGGTCAGATTTGAGAGTTCAAAATAAAACTATACGTCTACTTTCGATACCTATTATATAGCCGTATAAACATTGTTAAAACTACTTATGTAGTTATTTATAGACATTTTTACAATAACACGTATGAAACCAATATTTGACAGTCAATCAATAATATCATGAGTCAGAAAAGTCTGAAAAGATCACATATTTGTTACAATTCTGTAGGTACTATATGACATTTCAAGTAGGTATACATATCCCAAAAAAGAACACAATGAATTATAAGCTAATAATAAATTGTAGTTCTATTTATTAAAACAATGAAAAATTTAATTTAAAAGAGAAGAGGCTTTTACAAATAATTTATACAATATTGATTAAATGAAATAACGTGTAATTCTTTTTAAACAAATATAACTAATCGTATACAATTAGGTATTTTAAAAATTTATTTAATGTGATATTAAAAATTGTTTTTTTAAAAAATAGGCTAGTACCTATATATTATATGAAAATATATTTTATAACGTGTGTTTTAAGTTTCATAATATTATAGGAGAAAGTATAGGTATACAAAAACTCGTGTATGTATTAACATATTGTGCCTTAATTTTATGTGTAAATTTGAAAAAGAATTGTATTGAATAGATGATAAAATAAAATGTAATACCTATATGATATCATTATTATAGGTTAGAAAAACAATTATTAAAAAATATAATATAGTGTGTTCAGTGAATTTTTATAATGTAAAAGAAATACGATTAAACATATTATGATTAATAATTAAAAAAAAAAAAAAAGTTTTTCATACGATATTTTAAAATAAAATAATTATTATTACTTTTGTGTATTTGAAATTATAAGTTAAATAGATACCTATTTAAATTTATATATATAAAAGAAAAAAAAATGAAAAGCAGATTAGATGATAAGATATTGATAAGATAAAATGTAATATACCTATATGATATCGTATCATAATATGTTAGAAAAACAATTGTTAAAAAATATAATAAACACCTATATAGTGCGTGCTCAGTGAATGTTTATAATGTAAAAGAAATACAATTAAACATATTATTAATAATAATTTTTTATTAATTATTAATTAAAATATTTTTAATAACAATTATGTTATTTATTGCTATATTGAAAACATAAATAAACAATTATCATATTATTATTACCGCTTTACCATACCAATCCATATATTTAACGGACAGACAACGTTTTTATATTATATTCAACAATATATATACTATTAATATACCTATATATATATATATATATATATATAATTGGGTATATTTAAATTTTTTTTTTTTTTATAAAATTGACCGATTTTCTCTCGCGACTCGATTAATATATTTTACTCGCGTATACATCACACGGTATATAATATAGTCTTTTCCACGTTCGAATTAATAGTTGAACGACCTTATACATATTGTAAGTGGAGGTGGGCTTATATATATATATATATATTATTATTAGGTATTAAAGGTTTTGCACAGTAAATTCACTGTATAACGGCTTGCGTTCGTCGGCCTTGCAATAATAACAAGTGAAAGTGGCCCGTCCTTCCTAATCCATACCGTTATATTGTTTATCAGAAATGGTATAGGATCGAAAGATTCATATATTTAGTTGTATGACATGTATATAAATAGTCGGGTATAGTTATATAAAATAAAAACGAAATGAATTTTTCAGGAAAAAAAAAAAATGATTTTTTAGCCAAAACGTTTATTATGATGCATATAGTTTTATATTATAACAACAAAACGTACATAATATACGTATATCATAATATGTGTGTGTGTATATATATACATTGTGGATATTGTAATATCGCTAGATTAGTCATATATATATATATACAAGGCTGGGCATTAACGAGTTAAAAGTTAAAATTAAGTTAAAAAGTTAAGTAATTAATTTTAATTAAGTTACTTAACGCGTTACCAACTTTTTTTTCAGATTAACTTTTAACTTAATAAGTTACATTTTTTATTAAAACGAACGTGTTAACTTCAAGTTAACATTATACAAAAGTATCTATTAATATTATTATAAAAGTTATTTGCCCGATAAAAAACAATGCAAATTTTTGAATGAGGATTTTTACTTTTTGGTACCTAATACGCAATTTTAGTAGGTATCTACAATAGCATATTGCACGTAATCGATAAGAATCGATGCACCACTCACGCACACACCGCACGACGTTGGCCGTTCACGAATATTGGGCTGAGCCTGGTCTTTTTAACTATACATGGAGGCTGATATTTATGTCTATCCAGTATAGAAAAATATATATTAGTGATGGCTACTGTTTATTTTATATCTACTATATTAGTGTGAATCAAACAATAATGTATAGGTATCTTGGCATTTAGGAGTTATTTTCTGATTTCTTATTATAAATGAAGTGTTGTATTTTTATTTTTACATGCATATACACTTTTCAAGGCAGAAGAAGTCCCCAGTAGTTTTTTTGAACGTTATCCTTTTTTACCTTTTTACGATATATAGGTAGGTATATCGACATTTTTTTTTCCTAATTAGGAAATTTAAACTTTTAACTAAGTTAAGTTACTTTTTTTTTTCAAAATTAACTTTTAACTTTAAAAGTTAATAAAAATATACGAGTAACTTTTAACTTAACTTAGCTTATATTATTTTCAATTAACTTAACTTAACGAGTTAAAAAATATCGTTAACTTGCCCAGCCTTGTATATTATATACGCATTAAAATGTATCGAATATATTGATATCTATATATTATATATTGTATTATGTATAAAATATACTATATATTTGATTTTTTTTCCCCAACTCCGATGGATTCACATAAATTATCATTATTATTATTATTATTATTATTGATATTGATATCACACATAATGTCGTTGACAATTTGTTTTCATTTAATTCGTCCTCGTTTTCCAGTCAATATAATATTGTTGTATATATATATCTATTTTTTAAAGTATATACGAACCGATATAATATTATACACGTATTGCATATATTATTAGTTTTACAAACTCGGTATATGAGCTTATATATCCACTCACCATTGGGTAGGTATCTACTATTTTTTTTTTCATATATACACTTAAGTCGAGTACGCGCATAAAATATTTTGTATTTTATTACTACGAATTGCATTATAGAAATATTTGCGTATTATTTTTATTTTTTTTTTGTTTTAAAGTAAAAGCTCAATATCGTAATGTATTTATTTCCATATACGCACATAAATACACGTATATATTCGTATATTTTTGATTTAATAATATTATAGGTATCTACTTATTTTCAACTATAAAAAATATACATTTTCAGCAGCGCTTGTTCAACATATTATCACCTCGATAAATCCATGGATAAATTCTAAACGTTAAATATTCAGTATTACAGCGTTTAAAATGTGTATAGTTTAATTTTCGATAATCCGGCTAATAATTTGGATCAGCAATTAATTCTAAAGTATTAATGAATGATTCATAAAAAATGTGTCAAATACATTTGTTTAAAGTTACATTTTTAATTTTCTAATTTTCTACCACTACGTTTATGGTTAATTCTCCTCTAAATAGAGTGTATAAGTAATCGTAATATACCTATTTTATAGGTCATAATTATCAATACGGTACAATTGCCTACACATTATATTAGGAACGACTTATTATATTGAAATACTTCATTGTTGAGGAACTTATACCGAGCACGGGAGAGAGAAAACATTTTTTAGTCAGATAGGGAATGTGTTAATTTTAATTTTAATTTGAAAAGAGTGCGATTTTTTAGGTATACAAGTTTTTTGAATTCTGAGTTAAACCAGAGTGGGTACGACGGGCGATCAAATATCTTAGTCACGTAAGAAAGAACGGAAGAGTGCAAGGCATTAAGAAATGAATTCGTTGCATCAATGATATTGAGAGAGAAGAAAGTAAGTTCTCAATTTGAAGGAGTTAAGGAATTGGATAACACGAGAGTAGTCTATTTTTGAGAAGTTAAAGTATGCAGGAGTAGATGTATATGATGGGGATTAAGAGGGAAGAACAAGATAAAAGGATAATGGTGGATGGTAGGGGTCAGGAGTGATGGCTGAATCGGGGGATAGATGGAGTATGGATCCATGTGCATTGGTGATATTATTTTGAAAGAATTCATGAAAAAAGAAAGTTTCAGAAACACAGAGGAGTTGAGACAGAAAAGAAGATGAATAACAGAGATCATAATTATCATTGGTCAATGAAATGAAAGGAAGTTAGTAGTCACAAAAAAAAAAGGAATATGATGAGTAGGTACCTGTATACCTACTGTTCTACAATATAATAAACTGAGGGTAAATGTGCTTGGTATATAGCTTTGTATATGGGAACGAAGAGAGAAGTAAACACTACAAAGAGTGAAGTTTATATGTGAGTTTATATGAAAATGGATAAATAATTGTTGGATACCGCATTCAGTGATGGGTAGAAGAAGGAATATCTTTGCGAATAGCTATGGGAACACCACCTTTCCTTAAAATATGTTAAAATTAATATAAAATTTACATTACAAGTTAGTAGGTAATTACCAGGGCTCAATAGTTATAGCACTAAAAAAGTACATTTTTAGCACTTAAAAAATAACTTATATACTTAACAAAACTATAATTTAACAAATAAAAAAAATGTGTTTATTTCCATTCATACATAAAATTATGAAAATATGCCTAAAAACAGCACTCATATCCTAAATCAGCAAAACAGTTCTGAAAACCGTCAATGTGCAAAAATTAGTAAAAAAAAAAAAAATGTCGTACACGACATTAGGGAGGTGTGAAACAATTTTTTTCATCTTATTCAGATGTTCTAAGATTTACCAAAAAAAAATAAAAAAAAAAATAAAAATGTAAATGCAAATGCTACAACTTCCGAGCCCTGGTAATTACGTATTTAATTTAATAAAAAAACGTTTAGTATAAAATAACATATTATACGTAGGTAGTATAGCTATTCATAAATACATTTCGAAAAATAAACATTAAGTAATCTTAATCTTATTATCTAATAATAATATGTTATGTATATAGTGTCACAGTGGGTTAAGGCGTATAGGCATTATTATCGCATTATATATTGGTATAGGATAGTGTGCGGTTCGAACGTGAACTCCTCCAAATCAACAAAATGTGTTGTAATTTGTCGTTATTGTTTTACGGTTGTCGAATTAACTATAAATCCATATTATTATTCACGTTTCATCAACGTAGGTATATTGGAAGTAAGACCTATAAACAGTCTACACATACGAAATATCTATCGTGTATACGTTTGATATACCGCAATATATGTATTAAACTCTTAATATACCGGTAACCGGTACGTTTATTCGATATTATACACAGGGATATAGTGAAGTCAATTTTTTTGGGGGTTGTTTTTTTTTTTATGCTCTAAATAAGCAAATAAGCACAAAAAAAAAAAAAAAATAGGCATACCCTCATCGATATTTTGGTCGAATGAGTTAATTTTATGGGGTAAGCTGTACCTGCTGTCTCCCGTTAGTTTCGTTTTTAATTAGGTATATAACGCTGGGATAATAGCTCAAATAACTAATCATAATCTATCACTAAAAAAAAAAAAAAACATTGGCAGTATTGATAAAAAATATCAATTCAATCAAAAAAAAAAATATCGTCACTATTAGTTTAACACGTTTTGTTAATTTAACAGTTGTCTATTTGTCATTTTTTCAATATCTATTGTCATACAAAGTGGAGCGTTGACAAAACAACTTTGTAATTCGTGCAACTTTTGGGACGATGAAATAATTATTGTTTTAACAAAATGTATATCAATGTGATACAATTTTTGTTTTCGTGTGGATATATAGTAGGTATTATCATGTTGACATTGACAATTTATCGTACAATTTACTAATATATCTATTTAACGATCAAATAATATTTATATCATTGTGAAAAATAAAAATAATAATAAAAATATTATCATCGTGATAAAATATTATTGACATAAGAAATGGTATAGACTTGTTAATTGGTAACAAAACAATTTGTTACAATTTTCAGCCGTATTTTTTTTCCTGTGATATAATCTATATTAAAACCACATTTAAAGTATGTAGGTACCTATACCTACTGTATAGATAATTTTAAGTAGATTAAATATTACAGAATTAAATTCTTAATTCGATTTGCGTTCGACAGAAACTTCCGTAATAAATTCTGTATAAGTTATTCCGCTTATAATACATTTAATGTTATAAAACAACACTAAAATGTGATGCCCTCGAAAATGTTATTTTATTTAATTTTAATTGTAAGGGTTTTTACTTTTAATGCGTTATTAATGTCAACGTATATTGTGTATTTATTTTTAGTATACCTAATATATATATAATATACAAATATAATAAATTGTTGTTGAGATATCATCTTATTATAATAAATGAAAAAACTAGATTCCACAAAATTATATACTTTTATTTTGTAAGTACGTATTTCAATAACGATGTATTGTATATTGAACATTTATTGTATTTCTATGTAATATATTATATTTATTACTTAATAGTTAGTAGGTACACCTAGGCATATTATTATTTAGAGGCTTGCACTTGTCTTTTCGACAATTGCGAGATCAAAATTATTTTGGAAGATGCTAGATAACTTATTTGTCCATGGGAGGAAGTTAATATCTAATTGTTACTAAAGGTTATATTTTACAAAAAGTATAAGTATATCATTTTCTAGAAAATATTCTTCTTTTTAAAATTGGTAATAGGCGTTTCCACTCAAATTTTGACCGAATGGAAAATTGTCAGATTTTAATTTTTCTAAAAAATTATATACACAATATACCCACGGGACTCTGTAAAAATAGGGTGTGTGATGTTTATGGACTTGATATAATATATTATACAGAATACACAATATACCTAATTGGAACTTTTATAATATCGTACATTTTCCTAATCTTTAATTTCTTTTTTATTTACAATTAGTTCGATGGACTAGATTAGAGGTGTTTGATGTTTTAAAACCAAAGGAGAAAGCTTTTTGTGATCTATCTACGTACGTATAAAAAATATCTTAGAATCACTAATTTATTTATTTCACGAATTTTATTTATCTATCCATATTTTAAAGTTTCAAGTTTAAAATTTAATTAAGTCTGTATTTCAAGTTAAACACAAGTGTCAGTATTTAATCGGTAGATACTTATGACGGGGTAGATCATAGCTTGGCCTGCAACTTCGGGATCCGTGGATATGCATATGCACCTGATTTGTTATGACGTATTCCTCTCGATTAATTGTGTAATTCTGTTTGTCATGCCTATATCGTATATACAAATTATTTATCTACACAATTCTATAGACAATTTTTACTCCCATATTTTCTTTATTTTTACCAGATAAAAACGGAATTAAGGATGTTGGGTTGGGAGATAAGCAAAAAGTACCGGAGGTTCTAGTAATAATAATATAAATAACATTTTAATTTTAAATAATAATATTACCCATTGATAGCTAGTCTATGTATTTCAAAAGAACTATATTATTGAGTGCAATAGGTATTTAATAATATATTTTAATTTATATTGATACCTGACTCTTATCATCTTCCAACACAGAGCATGTTTTGCTAGAATACAAAAAAGAATATAGGTTATTTGTATAAAAAAAAAAAAAAAAAACATTAAAAAATATTACTTATAATTTAATAAGCATTTTTATAGTTTATACAAAGAAAAAAACCACCCAAAACCTCCTGACAGGATTTTAATAGTCAGACTTTCGATCAGTTAATTAATAATTTATTTAATAACAATAATAATGATAGATTTAAAAAAAGTATACTA
This sequence comes from Pemphigus obesinymphae, assembly GCA_025469235.1. Classification (NCBI taxonomy): domain Eukaryota; kingdom Metazoa; phylum Arthropoda; class Insecta; order Hemiptera; family Aphididae; genus Pemphigus; species Pemphigus obesinymphae. Next base: position 17,860 of record JAIPRL010000146.1, read on the forward strand.
ATTTAATATTTCACGCAAGATTTGATAAACTATGCATTTATGATAACGCATACCTAATATTTGTTTGCTAATCGTTATTGTAAATATAATATACTTACATACCTATAATATTATAATATACAGTATACATTAAATAATATGACTCGAATGTGGGCAATGTATATTCTACACAAATACGTATATAAAATTGTATTATGTGTGTTATATAAATGTTGAAATAATTACCAGTATTGTACAAATGACTTCCGCCCTTATTAATTTCGGCGATAACTCCCGTTCTGAATAATTGACAAACACTTACAAATAATTATAAATATAAGTTTATAATTATAACGAACAGTTCGTACATTTTATTTTAAACTTGTTAGTATTTTTAAAACGCACATTTTAAACTAGAAATCAGATTTGTAGGTCCATGTTGATAAAGAAAATATATATTAAAATAGTTCTATATACAGGTAGTATATGTATGTAATATTATGTATTCAAAATATGGCAAATTGAATATTTTAATAGCGTATTCCCGAGAAATTTTAAAATATTGCGTCAGAAGTAATAATTACACAAATGCATAAAATGTAATCTAATTGCAAAAACATAGGTATTGATGGAATTGATGACTTTTTTCAAATTAACTTAACTTCATATCAATATTTAAATAACTTATTATATTGCCCCAAAATGCATCATGGGACACGTGACATCGTTATATGGCATCGTAAATACAAAATACATTTATTTAAATAGGTACAAATATTTATAATAACAAATTATGCTGTTTCAAAATATTTTAAATACTCTCATAGTTCCGTTTGCGATGCTGTTAAATAGATTAATAATTATATAAATCTATTTATGAATATTTTTACCTAATTACTCACCCCATGTTTGGCCCACCAAACGATGACTGCTCCGGGGGAGTCTTATATAATAGTTATAACGAAACTTTATCCCTATGGGATTATTATACACAAATTTCGTTATAGATTAATTATTATTGTAGATTATGTAACGTAATAATGAATACGTATTTTACTGGAATGTCTGAGTGCAATACAAGATAGTTGTATATTATTATAGCTAGGCCATTAATTTAATACAATAGGTATCTGGTATATTATACATAGTTTGTAATACGTATATATAAAAATGGGTAACTGAGTATACGGGCATATATACGGGCAGTTACGTAAACGGATATTATAAATTTTTTTTTTAAGAACAATAAATGCCCATTATTATATTCTGTTTAAGAGGCCCTGTCACACTGATATGATACTATCAGTTTTAAAAATATGTTGACACTGGGACGCGTTCGAATATTCGGAGTTAGAGTAGAGTAGTGTAGAGTATAGTAGTGAGTTGGGTAAAGTAGATAAGAATAGAGTAGAGTTTAATCACAGAAAAAATTGATATCACAGCAATAAATCGATATCCGAACAATGATAATATCTTTTGATAAGTGACCCGCGAACACGTTTATAATTTAAAACAAGGATTTTTATATTCAAATTTCTTTGTTTTCCTTATAGTTTTCTTTATATTCAAAAATGGAACAAGATGATTCAACAATATTTTTAATTGTAGATTCAATGGGAAAATCATTGAATAATATACTACATAATATACTACAAATAACAAAAAATATACTTTTAAACAATAAATTTTAAATTGTGCAGAAGTTGACCAACCCTGATATACGTATATAATTGATAATACCTGAACACACAGCATTTTCTGACATCATCGCAGAATGAAGGTTTTTCAGGACAGGTCTTGTTGTTATATTTTAATGAATCTGTTTATTCAGGCTGTTTATTTTTCAACATATTTAATATGTATTTATTTAACTGTACTTCATCTAATAAAATAAGAGTAAAAATGTTTACAAATTATAGTTATATAGGTCTTGGTCCAATATATTTTCTAGTTTAATGAAGAGATTTCAATAAATATCATGTCATTTCACACGATTTTAGATAATTATATAATTCATCAGGAATGAAAACTTTATGTTCTTGGCTTTTGAACTCTACTGTCACTTGCATGACGAAAAAGACGATTATTTAAAGATGAAAATTTAAAAAGCATGAAAAACCGAAAAAGTAAAAACAATTATTAACAAAATGTTGGTTATATCCCAGAACATATTATTCTGCGGTTATATCACATTATATATGCGGGAACATAAATGAAAATAACTTGTTATCTGTATATGATAAGAATAATTATCAGTAGAGTTAATAGAACCTAGCGATTTCTTTTGGGTAACAAGAGTTAACTCCATAGTGAACAACACTAGGTTTTCGAACGGTAACCTTAGAGTTAACACTGATTTCGACACGAAATTGACAATAGTCGACTCGAGTTAACTAGAGTAGAGTTTTCGAACGCACCCCAGATTTAAATTATACGGGTTCAATTTTTTTTTCACGACCCGACGCTCGACACTCAACCGCGCTCTTCCAATGTGCGCGCGACCTTATACAAGATGGATGTGCGATGTTTTTCTTCGCCGCACACGGGTGTAAACGCGAACATTTGCCATTGGCCCATTAAACCCGGTATACTATTATATATACGCACATTATATATACACTGCACGGGTACCAATACGGCTGTCGGTCAATGACGACGGTGCGGTATCCAATGGTTTTCGAAAAAGGGTCACAAAACGCCGACACGAATAAAAAAAACAAAAACGAAAAACGTGCCCGACCGGACTGGTGGATATATAATATAGAACGCGTAGACGAGGGGAACGTGTGTCCGCATAGAACACGTGCGAAAGTCCAGGAGGTATGGCCGACCGTGTGTATACATATTGTACACTATCGTTGTGTGCGATATAGATAAAGCAAAAAATAAAATAAAAAATAAAAATATTCTTCACGTTTTCTCTGTATATATATATATGACGTACGCGTTATATACACACATACATACATATATATAAATATATATATATATATATATATATATATACATACTTAATGACCCGTATGACCTTTCATTATTTTTATACGATCCGTCCGGTTTCGTATCTAAACCTAACCTATAATACGTCAGCCGTACGCGCGCTCGCAAAAACCAATCATGCACGCGACCGTATATTATCGCAACGCTATATAATATATGTATATATATAATGATGGTAATCTCGCCAACAGAGCGTCATCGCGACGGTCGCAGGACCGAAAAGGACCAGGACGTTTCTAGACGTGGTTATATTATATATTATATACGAACAACAAATCTTTGGGGAGGGGGAGGGGGTGAAATACCCCGTTTTACTATATTACGTTAAATAGGTAATGTCATTTTTTTGGTTTGGCGCGATTTTTATATTCACCGGCTTAGAGCGAAAGGGTTCAAAATCCGGTTTCTCAAAATTTACTTTACACATTCACACCGTTTCATCGTCTTTAAGACGCAAATGTTCTGCAAGCTTGAAATTCGTTTTTCGGATCCGTTAATAAATAAAATACAGACAATTTTATATCGTATGAAACATATATCTTTAAATATACCTCATTGAATCTCGAAAAGCCTTTGAACGATTTAATAATACATCGATAGAACCGTAGTATTATTCAATCTAAGTTTGCGAATAACGCGAGATGATTTTCACACAAAAAATGTTAGCATACTACATCATAATTACAATGGTTGTACAGCGTTTTTTTATAGTTGATCTGACAGTTTAAGATAATATAATAACTAATCATTTTTGGGTCTTATACGCATTGTTATCATATTCGGAAAATTCAATGTGCAACATCCATTATAGAAGTTTTAGAAGTTTGGAACTGTCCTACGAATTCTAATTTGACGATACCTATAGTCATGAGTTATAACTAAAATCCGGATTTTAAATCTTAAAATTTAAACTAATATGCATTTATGTATCGAGAAAAACCTCGAAATACGCACTTAATATGCTTTTGAGTTTTTTAAGAAATATGCAAAAATATTCTCTTATCCAAAATATATAAATTGAAGTGAAAAATTTTTTCATTTTGTCTTTATTTCTTATATTAAAATCAAATGAAAAATATAAAAATTAATAATACCTTTCTTATAACAATGTACTATATAATATATATATTATTATTTTTTATCTATTCATACTACTATTTTCATAAAGTAGATATGTTTATATTATATATACAGAATATGTACAACAAGATAAATAACAATGAGAATAAATTAATGATTGTGTATTGTTTCTTTCATTGAAAATTGACTATTGATTTTTGGTTGAAATTTAGAGATAAATTACATTTTTTTATCATAGACATTAACATGATAATTAAAGTATAATTGTTAAATAATATACATATATCTATACAGGTTACAATAATATTTTTTACGAAATTTTCTACAAAATATACTTAAATATGCAAAATTCTTCAAATATGCCGCTATCCTCACAAAATATGCATTTACATGCCATATAATATTATACATTTAATATTATTATATATATTTATTGTATATTCAATATGTGTTTGTTATGCGTTATTTGCTAGAAAAAATATAAAAATGTATACAAATCCGGACTCTAGTCATAACCATTGTATAACACCATATGACCACTGATAGGTTATATGGAATTGATACAACTTGTATACGGTTTTACTATTTAAACTTTCATAAAGAAATACCTATGTATACATTTATTTATGAAATTAGTTTTATTGTTTTTTTTTTCATCTAGAACCATTTACACCATTTCAAATTGTTACACGATTATTGTTCTCTCAATAAAACAGTTTTAGTCTATTGTTATCTTTTTACTACGGTAGTGTATAAAAATGAATTCTCTTTGTACAATATATTCTCGTACAATGAATCACTATGTAGGTATGATGAATCGTGAGCATGTACCTGTGTTGTATGTACTATGTAGACCAAGTAAATTTGTTTATATTTACAATAACTGTTGAACATAAATATGTATAAGTGAATAATTTAAACAAAATATATCATCTATTCTAAGAGATACGTACAATATACGAGTATAATATTGGGAAATAATATTTTTGGCTTTATTAAGACGCATAAGTATTTACACAATACACAGTGAAAAGTATAAATTATATAATTTGAAAAATGTTATCTCGTTCGTTACGGCGATCGTCATGCGGCAATTTCCCGCCGTCTAAACGGTTGTGGTTTTTGCGGTAGGTATCGAATATATACAATATATGGTATACATTATACTAGGTATACCAAGTGCTAATGTCAAGGTTGAGGTCTTTCCATCATTCGAATGCGGGAGGTGTCGATTCACGGGGGCGGTGATCCCAATATTGGTGCATAAAAAAAAAAAAAAAAAAATTTCTAAAATCGTAAATAATAGTAAATAATAATAATAATAAAAATATTTTTCGTAATTTTACATAATATACGCGAAATATAACAGCGTATTATATTATTATAATATACCTACACTGAACCAAATATATCTGTGGTTTCGATAAAACTATAGATTAATTTAATAATATGGTTGTTATTAGACGTCCAATAAAAAGTTTGTTGATTTAGAAATAAAATATTTGTTAATTTAACAGTAAAATAACAAATCGTCGTATTATTGATTTAACAATATCTTTTATCAATGTCTCGCAGGGTAGAATTGTCTAATTGAATACAAATTTATTTGAATTGACAAATATTTTGTTAATTTAATTATAAATATATTTTGCGTTTCTTTCTTCTTCGTAGAACAAACGGCCATTTGTTAATCAAAATAGTCCATTTAAACTGAATATTGTTTTCAATTTAATAACATATTTTATTATACTCGTAATAATAAAATCCGTATTAAATTTTACAAATTATTTTTCTTAAATTATAAATTATATATTTTGTGAAATTTACAAAATGAATTTCTTATTGTAAACACATTTTTTTTTTTTTATTAATTTAACAATATGCGCATTAAAATAATGAAAATTGTATTATTTCAACAAATATTCGTTCGTTAAAATTTGATTATTGCATATTGTTAATTCTACCAATGACATTTGGTTCAGTGTATAGGTAGTGCGATGGCGTTTATAGAGTATAGTTAGGTACACCATATTATAATGTTAGGTCGCGATATAATCAATTTGCGATTAATTAGTGATTATATGGATTCGAGGATAAGGACTTTAGCCCCGATCCACGAAAAGCAAGGGTAAACAGACGAGTGTAACGTATTATAGAATGTCCTTCGCCAATTACGTGTAAACCCATTGCTCGCACGCGTGCACTCACTTTTACGCTCATTCAGCAGTAGGTACAGCTAGTAGAGACGCGGTATAGTCTCATTCAACAGAAACATCGCAAAACCTTATACTTAATGTAAAACGTATTGTTTAAACGAATATAATGACATACGTACGTAATGTGGTGTAATTCGGTGTATTTTTTTTTTCTCGACTTTCCTTCGGCGTCGGTTTTATTGAACTGGATGACAAAACAATGGGGCAACATAATATAATATTATACATATACATACCTAATGGAAGTTGTGCACTTCGAGGACACCCATATTGGTATTTGTGCGCACAATGGGCGAATGTGTGATATTTGTTTGTTTTCGATTGCCGGTTAAACAGCGGTAGGTTCAAGGCTCCGAGTACGGTATACCGGAAACCGTACGGTAACCGCAGATCTATATCGATTTATTCTACGAAAACAATAAAGAAAAAAGAAAAAAAAAAAAAGAAAACGATAAAAATGGAACGTATATTGTAATATAGTCAACGCATCTGATCAATATCGACGTTATATTATACATTCGTTTAGTTCCTTATATGTATTCTGTGATTATTGGTATGGTTTTCGATTTGAATTTAGTCATAACGTACATTTTATCTTCAGAGGACGCTCACTATTAGATTACAAATAATTTTCATCTAAGTGAATTTAGAGAGCCAATCACATACTGCCACACTTAAAGAGAACGAGATTTTCGAGGGCACCTCAGGTGTTTTTTTTTTCAAATTCTAATTTCCAAAAGAGTTACAGTTGTCTCAATATACTAAAAAAAAGGTCGTTTACTTGTAAGCAATATATTTCCCGTCGCATTTGGAGTAATGAAAAGAAATTCCATGGTGCACTCTCGGAAATGTTGTTTTATTTCATTTCGATAATAGATATGTTATGGTTCTGAAATCAATCTAGAACCATTTATTTGCAATCTAAGTAGACATATTTTTTTTTATAAATGTTCGTGATTACACAAATTTAAAATTTAGCATTGGATTATTTTTAAATTACTTTTTTATAAATAACTGAAATTTCATTTTTCTTAAAATTTAGAAAAATTGCGTATACATAGAACCGCTTAAAAACTGGGTGTGTAGCGTCCACTTAATCGAATGTTACATTATTAAAATTAGTGTTTTACTCAGTCTTGTAAAGTATTATTTGAATGCTATAGTATTTGAATACGTACTTTTAAAGTATTTTTCGAGTATTTTGAATGATTTTCAAAAGTATTTTTCACAATATTTAAATACTTACTTATATTTAAACACTAAAAAAAAAAATTCAAATAATTTTCCACATACCTAGTAAAAATCAATAACACGATAATATATGACCATTGACCATGATACGATATCATCGGTTTTATATTCATGTTTCATAATTATTATCCGTATAGATTGTGTACTTTTTTGATAAATCACTGAAAAGTTTAATAATTTATGGCTAAGAAATAAATAATAACTGATAATAAATAAGTAACACGACTATTGTTTTTTATAATTTATATTTCAGACTCTTAGCGGTATGAGGGAGTTAATGGTTTTCCAAAAATGTTAATTTTTTTTTCAAAAATTTCAGCTATATAAGACTTATTACAATCGTTATATATTTACCTATTATTTATATTTTTACCTAGTAATACACGTTTTACGAGCTAGAACCATACGAGTACCTATATCTATATGCCTATACTACGGATTCTGGGTGTTCCCCATAATATGGCTTAATAAATGTATGGTTGTTGTGCACCTTAATAGTATAATAATATTTATTTGCAAATTAGAACATGAACATAATATACTTTAACATTTAATAAATTAGGAAATATAATATTAATGAAATATGAATATTATTCTGCACTATTCCCCCATATGGGCCATATAATGATATAATATATAATTATAATTAATAATTAATTATGAAATTATTATATATTAATGAGTATGGAAATATCTAAATGTTTTTCGTATACATACAAACTTATTCCTCTCGAATCTCCATTCTTGTTGTTTCACAATTTATTAATATTACGATCGAAAAATATAAATGTTATAAAAATGAAAAATACCAGTCAGTCAGGGGTGGAAGTACTTCTCTCGTCGGATAGGATATTCATGGTGGATTTGTTAATCGATTCAAAATTAAATAATCTCATGGCCAATTGTAATAATTTAAGTACAATTTTATAAACTATATAATAACTAGTAATATACGAGTATATATATATATATATTAATGTAAATTTCCTAAGAATATTAAGTAATTACTTACTTATTATTATACAACTAATAAGAAAAAAATATCCACCTCCTATACAAAGATTTCTCGAATACTTTATATTTATGGTTATTATTTAAAAGTCTATTGATTATCAATAAAATTAGTTTGATTGTTATTACACTGAAAAAAAAAAAAAATTATTTATAATTCATAAACAAACGTCATGATTATTAACTTTTTAGATTTTTAGATATTTACTTTTTAAAATAACCTTTCATTTAATATTTTGTAAATTTAAAATGCTATCAAAATAAATCTAATAATAAATCGAATTTCATTTTTCCAAAATTTAAATTTTCAATGCGAATTAAAAACATTATACTTAAGTAATTAGAATAATATATATATATATATATATATATATGGATTTAACTTGTATTTAACTTACATTTAAAATTTTTAAATGTTTAATATAAAAGTTATACAAATTTATAATAGTTTTCAAAAATGTTTATATGAAATTGGGGAAAATTTTTTAAAAGTATATTGTATTATTAAATTTCTATAATAAATTACATATTAAATTATATTGTATCCATTCCAGCATCCGAAATTAACAAATAAAAATAGTTAAAAAATAATTTTTTTTTTATTAATTTTACTGGAGTAATTATAATACATCACTTGATTAATTGTTTTAGCAATTGAAAATAATAGATAGCCATTTGAATATTTGGGCTAATTTAATATCTGAGAGAGTTTAAAAATCTATAATAGGAAATTATTGAACTATATAAAACCACATTGGCCCATTTTTCCGCTATTATAATCGGATATTACGTGTCACTTATCATTACCTAAAAAGGATCGACTTGCCATAATAATGATTCTGTTAAAAAGGATCAAGGACTTGGAAATCGGACGGGACACATACGACCAATGGAAATAACTTTTGTAAGATATTTTTACGTCGAGGATAGATGTTGGTTATGTTCATGCACCCATTTGATTGCAGTTCGTACGACCTATTGACCTACGATTATAAAACTCGTTTCGTATTGAACATTAATTACGACTTATAAGGTGTACTTTAACAATATTAACAATTATAATAATAATAATAATAATAATAATAATAATAATAATAATAATAATAATAATAATAATAATAATAATAATAATAATAATAATAATAATAATAACAATTGGCAAAGGTATTTCGTCAAGAAGTTTTTCGTCTAACATCTATTTGTTATTTTTACGTCGGACTGCATTATATATTAATGCAATATATACATAGATACACGTGATTGATGTGAATATATATATATATATATATAAAAATAATTTATACGTGGGAGATAAGGGATTTAAGAGACTGAGAGTAAAAAGGTCTTTAGCAAAATGTCAATCACAAAATCTCGAATAAAAATTATGTTAATTTAATCATGATAACGCGTATCTGACATCTTAAGTGGCCGTTTAAACGTATATTATAGGGTCCGGAGTGCTCAATTCAGATATATGGTATACAGTTCAGTTTGAAAATAAATTATGATGTAGCATGCTCGAGTTGAATTTGGTTCAAAATGTACAACGAATAATGCGATATTAATAATTGCTCATGACACACAGATGAGATATATTATTATATCCTACAATAGTATTAAGTATACTCTATAGTAAATCGTTTTGGTACTTTGTTAAATTATAATGGATAGGTAATGACAATAATTGTCTATTGCCGCTGCAGCAGTTCATCCTCAAGGTAATATACATTATTTCAAACCATTTAATGGTAGATGTAGTCAATAATATTAGTTATTTAGCCCTGGGAAATATTAGTTTTAAAATCGAATTAAAAGTTTCGAGTGGTAGTTTACTGTATAGGCGAATGTGGTTGATTTGAACATCATAAAATTAACTACTGGTACACATCACAAGGTTTAAATACAACTGTTTACTTTTTTATTAAATTCTTTCGACTGCCTACTAATATTTACTCAAATCAATACATATAACAGAAGCTAAATGTATGCACATAAATGTTTATATGTGCGTGCTTGCGTACCAATATTTACTATATATATATATTGTACATGTTTGCAGTGGACCTTCCCACGAGGTCCACGGGGAACCAGCTATATACTAATACATATTATTTTATATTAATTATTAACATACTATTTTTTATTATAACAGTAACCATACTATACGTAAAATCCATACTATACACAGCTAATACATAAAAATACATTATGTAATTTTTTTTTTAAAAATTCACTTTATACAGTATGCATTTACAGCCAAAAATACAATTTTAGCATGTTATGTATATACGTGCATTCAAAGTTAATGTTATTCAAACAGACTTTCTTGACTTTATTTTTGATCAAATACTTATTAAGAAAACAATAATGAATACCTATACGATCAATATTATTATTATTGATAGCTTAATTAAAATGTTTTTTTTTTTTAAATTTTTTTATGAAAATAATTAAAACAATATAATATTGTAATATATTTATCAATATACAATCTCATTTTCTATACTTCGAAGATATATTAAGTTTTGAATAAGAAACCTAATATTATTGCCATAAATTTCCAATTATTGTAAATTTAAACCATTTTATTTTATAACGTAGGTAGTACATTTCAAATTCATTTTATGGTCTCGATTACTCCCTTGCAGTACTAACTTTGCGGAATCACATTAAAGTAACTACACATTATTCTTCTAAATGTTTCAAAATGGCTTACTTTGAAATTTATTAGTATTTCAGTACCTACAAATAGAATTAATGTAATAAATATTGTATTTAGAACAACACAATTCTTATACTGTATATTATATAATGTATATAAATATATATATTTTTTTCATATTGTTGTAGGTTTATATTAGTGAATGAAACTATGTGACAATAAACTTCTAACATAAAGTATGAACTATAAACTGAAATCATAAAATATAGTTTTGATATAGTTGCATATAATTTAGAAGCGTAAATACTTTATCTGACTAGTGGTACAGGGTCATATTACCAGCTATATTAAAAAACTATAAACATCATATATGTATTTAAAAAAAAATAATACAATTTTCAAACGTAATTAAAAATGTATAAAAAAAAATATATAATTGGTAAACCAATACAAAAACATTTATTAATGCTATATTTTTATTCGGCATTTTTCTTTACATTGATAAAGCAAATAAGTGTCAAAAGTCTGAAATGCGATTTCAACTAGTTTATTGTGGACGTTCTTTTAGTATAATATGCACATTGACATATAAAATATCAGGATAACTAGAAGATATTTATTGAACATTTGAACACACTACACAAAAAAATATTAACTTAACACGAAGGTCTTGAAATTTCAAATATGGCTACATCTGGTAGAATACTATACTTTATCTAATATTTTAATGTTATATGTATATATATATATAAATTAATATTCACGTATTTTATTGACACAAATATTTATTAAAATGCGTAATTAACTTTATTATTTAATATCGTTCAATGAATATACTTACATATTATGTCGTAAGATTTTTATTTTTATTTTTTTCATAATTTGGACGCATACGTATATAGGTATATTGGTGTACTTTGTAAAATTATAAATAAGTATAGGTATTATATTATATTTGAATTATTAATTATTTTAAGAGTAACATGGTAATAAAGACTGCCAATAGACATATTATGTAATAACTAGTAATAAGGTATAACTACATTAAAAAATATAGAAAATTTTTAAATGAATAACTTCAATACAAAATAATGTGTATTTTGTCTTGTTTCACGATATGAATGTCGACATATTTAAAATAATTTCTAGACGATAATTTTCAGTATGAACTTTATGAAAACTCATCGAGATGATGGTGAAAAAAAAAAAATAATTCCATTTTATGAAATTAAAGATTTCACTTCGTCGATGTGACTTATATGTTATAGGTAAGATAAAAAAAAAAAGTAGGTGTTAAATGGCGCGCCCGGCTCTACATATTATATTTTATCTGAATATCTAATTATAAAATTCGTGAACAACAGCTTATGCAAACATAAATCAAATCTACTCGGTGTTTCGTATAATGTCAAATAAAATACTCGTTCGATCACGTTATAATAATATGTATAGGTATCTAATTTGATAAAATATGCGAATTCGGATGATTTACGATATCGATGTAATTTTACGGCCATTTCATCGCCGATACACGTTTTTATTACTTATGAACTTATATCGCGAGTCAAGGTTGTTATTGATTGGCTTGTACTACATCATATACGTGATCAGAATATAATTTTATTGCATATATCATACATCTTTGAGAAAATAACGCGTAAACTGCATATAGTTGAATCCATTGACGATGAGCGGCACAAGGTTTCCACACATACGTTTTATTTATGAATTAGTGTGAAAATAGATTTAAGCTCTAAATGGTTTAAAATTCATCAAAATGTATGCATAAAATAATAGAAATATATATTTTGTATCGTTCATTGCGGCCAATCACAAATATTTAAAAACAATAATGTTGTGTTTTCTAATTTCTTATGATAAACTAGTTTAAAACAGTGAATCTGATTAGCATAATTGCATCGAAATTTTAATCGATTAACGTGAAACAAGTTTTGAGTTTATGACACAAAGTCAAAAAAACACTCGAAACTTAATGTAATACTATATGATAATATAAAAGATTGCACATAACGAATGCATGTGTGACTTTATCCGTGTGTATCTATAATATACCTAAATAGCGATTTTAATTTTTGCTACGGTTGCTTATATATGCACACCGAATTTCTCTTCTCTTAACGATTTATACTTTCTTTAAAGTTAAAAAAATATTTATTTAATTCTGTTAAAAAAAAAAAAAAATAGAATTAGATTTGTAAAATTATACAACAATAAATTTAACTTTTTTTAAATATCAAGTAGATTTAAGTATATACACAAGTACTTAATTATTAATAACGAATTATACTATATTTTAATTTCGGTTGAATTACGTAATAAGTATGACGTATGACCGAAAAATCGTTCATCTTCAATGTCTTAATATTACTAGACAATTTAAGAGCTTATTGTAACAACTAGGCATTTTCATTTATTTGAGACCGACAAATTCTTTGGAATTAACTAAATAAAAAAATACATATTGTCCAATATTATTTTAAAGTGAAAATAGTAAATTGGTTATTACAGTGGTCTGTTTATTGCACTCACGATCAAAATCAGATAACTCAAATTTTACCGATTATTTCATAAAAAATAATGAAAAATATTGGTTAGAGCAAGTATTTAAATTAGAAAAACTAACTTTTTAAAATTAAGTCACTAGTTATAATAAAAATGTAAACTAGTTAAGTTAGTTTAAAAATTAGGTAAAAATATTTAACTGGTCGAATAAAAACAAAGAAGAGTAAGTTAATGAAAACGCTTAATTGGAATTAATTAAATTAATCCTAAAGTATACCGTTAAAAGTTAATAGTGAACAAAAAAAGAAAAAAAAAATGTTGACTGATGAAGTTTAATGTTAAAATGAAAAAATGTATTAATTTACCTCGATAATCTATTTATTATTTGTTAAAAAAATTTGGATTAAAAGCATTAACTTTTTCCGTATTTTACGTTTCAAAATTTCGAGTATCTATTTATTAATAATTATCTAATTTAATTAAACCTAATTACTTATATCTATAGTGTTAGTGTTTGAATTTCCACTGAAATACAATGTACAATAACTCGTGAAAATCGTTTGACTCCAATGCGTTAACGTAACCGAATGATTACGAAGAATAACTTTAAAAAATCAAGTGAATATACGCCTACTATTATAATGATAATTTAAACCAGTTAGATAATAGTTAAAAACAATTAATTTCATTACAAGTTAGAAATAAAAAAATAAAAAAGGAGATTAACTCATTTACTTGTAGATAATTTCAGTTTTTTAACATTAGTCGTAAAATATTTTAAAACTCGTTTATGCTCACCGTTGACGATACACTCATATTATAATGTGTATCTTAAGAATTTGAGAAAAAAAAAAACTGTATTGTCTTACCGGTGTTCACGGCACAGGATTATAGTATTTTTTTTTTTCTGTATTTGCGCTTAGAAAGTGTTTTTATAGGCAGAGTTGAATTTTGTAATGCACTCTTCGACTATATTGTAACGCGAGGACCAGTTTGTGATTCATTTCAATTGTGAAAAAATAAATCGTAATAATACACATAATAATATTAATATGTAACAATCCGGCATATAGGTGGTACTATTTCGGTAAAATTTCGCTCGGGGGAACCCCAAACGCCCCGCCGGGATCACGCAATCAGACTGTTTACGATGGCGTGTACGCCCTCGCTACCGCCGCTGTGAACGGCCACAGTGCCCCCCGGAGGGAGCGAACTCGGCGCCCGGATTAATATATAAAGCGGATCGTTGTCAATCAACTTTACTCAGTCAACATTCAGTTTTAACACACTTAACAACAAAAAAAAAAAAAAAAACACATTTACTATGGCATTCAAAGTAAGTACAGTCGTTTTTATTTTTTTTTTTACACATTATCTCATAGTTTAATCGTGCGGCGAAAAGCGGTGTTCAAGTGATAACGCGGTTGTTTAAATCTCCGACAATATTGTTTTTTGTTTTATCAAAAATTACGTCGTGCTGTTCGGGATGTTCGTTGTGCACAAACCAGTTTCGAATTTACTTCGATCTATCACTATATAATATGCACAGTATTTATACTTTAAAGTTCGAGTTTTCTCACAAAAATATTAGTTTTTTATACATTCATTAGAGCGTTTATCAATATACTTTATTATCATCGAATCAATATTTGAATATTAAATTACAAGTTTATAAAAATTCGCTTATATCGATTTAAGTTTATTATAATTGATTATAATACGATCTTATTTTTTTATTTAACAATGAATATAACCTTAATAAAGTTATAGAGCTCCACAATTAATATTTAAATACATACTTTATTCTGTATAATATATATTTACCTGCGCAAAATAGCCTACAACATCTATTATCACGAGTTCATAAATTTCACGAGTTTCTAGTTGTTGTGCTTGTCCATGCACATTATTAATAGTGTCTATATTATTATATAGTTTCCGGATAAACGTAATTAATTAATCATAGTTCAATATACGTTACGGGGAATATAATTAAATCAATTCAATTAATTCAATCACGGTATATAATGTTTTCCAAAAATATTATATATATATATATATTATGTGATAACACCGACTACAACACAATCAGTACCGTTACGTATTTGCCGTCGGCAATATAAATATATTATAATTATTGTAATTACGTCACACGTTATGGAACTCCCCCTTTAACTCGATTGTTGTTTTCTTGCAGACTGTTGCCGTCTTCGCCTGTGTGCTGGCCACCGCACTTGCCGGCCCAGTAGCCCCAGCCTACCCGGCACCGTCCGCGTACCCAGCACCATCAGCTTACCCAGCACCATCAGATTACCCAGCACCATCAGCTTACCCAGCACCATCAGCTTATCCAGCACCCGCCTACAAGCCAGCTTCATACTCGGCACCAAAGGCATACGCCCCAGAAGCCTCATACGCCCCAACCCCATACAACTTCGATTACAGCGTAAACGACCCAAGCACATACGACGTGAAAAGCCAATCCGAATACAGCGACGGAAACGGTAACGTCAAGGGATCATACAGCCTGATCGAAGCCGATGGCACTAAGAGAATCGTCGAATACACCGCCGACGAATACGGTTTCAACGCCGAAGTGAAGAAGGAAGGCACCCCGTCCTACAGCTCTGCCCCAGCTTACAAGCCCGCATACAAGGCACCAGCTTACCCAGCTGCCCCAGCATACCCATCTGCCCCGGCTTACCCAGCTGCCCCGTCTTATTCTGCTGCTCCAGCTTACTCCGCCCCATCATACTCCGCCCCATCATACTCCGCTCCAGCATACTCTGCTCCAGCCTACAAGCCAGCATACAAGCCAGCCTACTCCGCCCCGGCTTACTCGGCCCCAGCTTACCCAGCTGCTCCAGCCTACCCAACAACCCCGGCCTACCCAGCTGCCCCAGCCTACCCAACTGAGTCTTACCCGGCTGCCCCAGCATACGGATACTCCACCCCAGCTCCAGCTTACGGATACTCCACCCCCGCCCCGGCCTACAAGCCATCGTACGCCGCTCCGGCTTACAAACCTTCCCCGTACAAACAGTACTAATTCCTCTTACTTTTAAACTCTAGGAAACAATTATAAATTATTGTATTTTTTTATGTAAATAAAATTTCTATTTGTCAATAACTTAATGTTTCAAATTGTGTTTTTAATTTTCCTAATTATCCTTAGGTATCCTTACTATTACTTACTAGAAATCATAGCAGTTTTAAATGTATAAATATTTATCATTTATATTCTTAAACATTATTTATTATATACTTCAGATTACTATTGAGAAGTTATAAAACAGTAAAATACTCATTATTGATTTGTGTACACCAAACATTTATGAAATGAAATAATAGCATGTATGAAATATTATTGAACCCGTGATAGCTTTTTATCTTGAAAAAATCTTAAAATACCATTTATAAAGTTTAATCAATTAATTTAGAAATACGAAGAAACGTTCTCGGTTTCCGTTCTTAAAGAGCGTTGAAATAAACTATACTGTATAATAAAGGTTGGCACTTATGGTGTGCTCGACTGTTATCATATTTGAATTTCATTGTAACTAATGGACAATGTGCGATTTATTGCTTTTATTTCACATTTCAACCAATATGAAACATTATATTATTGTTTTAGCAACATAATATGCTTGAAATATTTCTTTGGACGCTTTTATTGAGTATATTCATTTATAAACAAAATTAAATGATTATTTAACTCATAAGTTTTGGTATATTTTGACAAAACCTAATAAAATATAATATGTAAGGAAAACAATCATTTATGAATAAAATATAACTAAATAGAAATATTTATCAACAGTTTTTAAAATTATTTTAGAACATTAATAGTTAATGGCGAAAATATTATATTATTAAGACGTTTTAATAATTTTTAAACACTATTTCATAATTTATGTAAAATAAAAGATATATAAAATTAAAACTTTAAGCTGGTTTGTTATAAGAAATAACAAATTATATTAAAAGATCTAGATTATGCATACAATTTCAATCATTACATATAATTGGATAATTGCTACGAAATTCGAAAAATAATTTACAATAAAACATGACTTACAAATACATTTTACCATATTCAACGTAGATATGTGAATAAAAACAAATTCAATTGTTCTTATTTTCAATTGTAATTAGGACAACGTAGTATAAATTAACTATTTATTAAATTTTAAGTATCCTGAAATAAAAATAAAAATATGTGTTAAACAAAATTCTAAGGAAAAAGCAATGTTTTATAAATCCTCAAAATGTTCAATAAAGCTTAAATTATTCAAAGTTATTTGAAAGTTATATCCCGTCTTAAGAGTATTTAAGAGTATATGTAAAAGTATAAATTAAGTACAATTTTATAACTAATGCTTGTAATAGTTATTGTTTTGGACTTTGGTTATAGTTATCCTTTCCGCGAAGCCAATAGGTATTAAACCAGGTCTCCCCATGGGATTCTCATAAAATTGTGATTTTTTTTTTTGACAGTTTTATTTATAGTTTTCTAGAAAACTTCTAGGAGATATGTAGCCATGTAGGTACCATTTATGTTCAAATTCCAATATATATATATATATATATAATACATAAATAGGCTAGATGAGATATATAAAACTTTAGAAGTATTATTTTTCCTCAATAAAATATTTATATAAAAAATAAAATAAAGCAAATAATATTGTGATTAATTTTTTATATTTCTGATATGAATCATACTAAATATGTTTAAAATTTGCAAAGAATAATTGATTAAATAAATTAAATATAAAAATTTAAAAAATTTAAATTCTCCATTTGTATTTTAAAGTTTTAGAGAAGTATACAGACAATTTAATATTATTTATTAATGAATATTATAATTCATAACATATAATTATCATACTAATCAGACGTTTTACGAGTAGACGTAAATGTACATAAATATTATGGTACTTTTACTACGAGTAGGTAAATGAATTATACAGCAATAATGTAAATATATTTATAGGTTAGTTAGTAAAAAAATTATAATGGCTATTAGCATTGATTATATATATAATATATTATAATCAATGCTATTAGTTTTTTATGAAGTTTATGATAACTAGGCCATAAAAATTAGAAATAAAAATTTATAATTTTAGTTATTATATTTATTATAGTGGTCCAAAGTTGTTGACATTTGAAAAAAAAAAAATATAAATAAGAAAAATAATTTAAAATTTGCTAAGTACCTATCATTTAGAAAAAAAATTCATATTCTATTCGGTGACTTTTGAACACGTACTGTTGTCTGTATAACATATAGAAATATGACTTATTATTCTCGTTGATGCAAGAGAAAATCACAACGGCTCTTCATGGTTACCTATCTATTATTACATTATATGAAGTGTCTGTACTGGTAACTGGTCTTTTCACTAGGCCATATAAATTATTGAAACCACTCTTCGTCAGACAATAATGAACAACAAGACGCAGTGTACAATCATTTACTAACCGTAATAATTTTTGTTCAAAAGGGACAAAAAAAACTATTCATTTTACAACGATATGGTTAATATTTTTTTCTAAAAATGATGTAAATCAAAGAACAAAAGCGAAATGAATAAATGAAGTTCATGTTCCAACAAAATACCAATTTATAATTGTACATTACAATTACATTGTATAATACATTTTGTGATTTAATAATAACACAAAATTATATATATGAAAAATATAAACAATTTATTTATAGATATTACTTTTTTTTTGGTGTAAAAAATAAAATAGGTATAAGTACTACTATACCTATACAGATATTTCCTACATTGTTCGCTAATAGTAAAATAAATTACCAAAACATATAAATAGCTTTTGAAATTTAATCTGTCTTTTTTTTTTTTTTTTGCCGAATTTTACATAAAATGCATGATGCTATTTTCTACATCAAATATACATGTAGTCATTGTGTTTTTATAAATAATTATACGAACAATCAAATAACAAAATTGTATAGGTAATGCATATTTTGAGCGTAAGTGCATATTATATTTTTAATTGAAATGCATTTTTCTGCTTATTTAGGATATAATATGTTATTTAATCACGAAAAATTAAAAATATATTTATATATATATATTTCATTTAATTTCAAATATTTGATTTCTTAATTGTATATAGACATTTTTTTATTAATTAAGTATATTAAACTTAGGATATCATACTTTTTTGGTTATGTAAACATATATTATTGTAACTAATTTTATTTTTATTTTTTAATTAAAATGTTTTGTGTATATATATATTATATATATATATTTGCTTTATATTATTTCGTGTTTTTCTTTTCTTTTTATGATTAATGTTATTTATTATTAATCAATTTAAAACTAAACAAAAATAATTAAATTTTGTACTACATATTTTGTATTTTTCTTGCATATATTTACCTTTATATAAGCGCATATTTGAATGCATATTTAATTATAAGTGCATGAAAGTCCGGTATTTAGTTCTAAGCTACTAAAACATAATAAGGTACCTAACAGAGGAATGTGTGGTTAATTATTCAGGGTAAAGTTTTTCAAATAGATATATTTTATATTTTCAATCCAAAAAATAGGAAATTTAAAATACCGGTTTTTGGAACGTGAACTATTCGAAAATATTTGAATCGAAACCTAACCTAAACTGATATTTGAGTTTTATAAGAACCTGAATCAAACCCGATATCGATTTTTATGATAGAGATTTTTTTGGATTTTTATTGGTTTAGAACGTTTCAATAATTTAAGAGTGATTTTATATAAATATATTTTTTAGGTTTTTTAACGGAAGTATAGTTAGGTTATATAGCTTATATTCCCGTTGTGTACGTCCATCAGTCTTATCGATTCTTTGTCATATAGCTAATGTAGGGACATTATTCATTTTTCAATCAAACGTTATTTTCATTAGTAAGTCATATATACTAGGTAGTTACTAGGGAATTAAAAACCAAGAAATCTAACACGCTTAAAAAATATGTTTTTCCGAACGCCCGTAGTTCCGTACATCAGTCTGTCTTAACGAATCGTTGCCGCGGCTTCAACAAGAAAAAAAAATCAATATTTATAATTTTTATTCATTTTGTTGGTTTTAGGTTTCCATACATAAGTAGCTATACACTATACAGGTATATTAGGTTAGACAAATTGTTTTAAAAATTTTTATGGAATTATAATTCGTTGTATTAATTAATTACAAAGTATATACCGTACAGAAACCGGGAATTTAGCACGCTCACAGTGTGAGTTTTCCTAAATTGATATTTAAACATTCTGTATTCATGGTGATATAATGTACAAAAATTTTTGCCATGCAATTGGGAAATTAAAACAGTATTATTCTTTTCCACGTTCAAATTTAATGTATTTACGTGATTAATAATATACCATTACATACCATACTGCAGGTAGACAACTTTTGCCAATTTAAACTTTACATTATTACATTATTTGGTAAGATTTAATCAAAAAATATTAAAGAAGTTCGCGAACAAATATAATATTATCACGTTGATGGATAGTGGGCCAGCATTACTGTTATAGCAGTAATGTTTAAATTCGATGTCGGTATTGTCGCTTTTAATTGTTACTGCTATATCAGTAATGGAAAAGTGCTGTTTAGGGGTATAGGATTCCGTAAAATACTGTCCCTCAACAATAATCTTAGTTCTTACGGATATTAGAATCTATGGTGTCTTAACGCTGCTTATCGATTACTTTTTAACACATTGAAAATACATTTGTATAGGTGCCCACCTAAAAATACGAATATTCATTAAAACCCGAAACGGAACATACCAAAATCGTTAGTTATTTTGTTTAATTTAACCTTAAAAATCCCAAAATGAACAGTAACTGCTATAATTATGAAGGATCCTTGTTCGACTACCAAATTTTCAATTGTACTCATTAATTATCAATATCTCTTTGTGACAATTGCAAAAATAAATTAGACCTTAATTCGCCATCTACGTTTTAAGAATAATAATTTATGTTGTTTTTGTGTTTTTTTTTTTTTTATTAAAAGAATATTTTCATTGAAAATTTTCAAAAATGCTTACAGCAAACTGACTTTAGAAATAATTATTCTGATAATTAAAATTTATTAAGTATATTATACTAAGTATAACGAATTACTGTAATATACTTTAATAAATTTAAAGTACTTTCGTAAAAATTAGGTGAACTAAAAAATATAATTAAAAAGTATGTAACTTAATTAGTTATTATAATAAAGCAGTGATAAATTGTTACAACTTACACGCTGTACAAATTTACCTGCCCCATTCTTATAAAACGAAAAAAATATTAAATTTTACTAATTTTCAATATAATATATATTACATAGTTTATCTTTCAATACAAGAACAAATTCATTTTAATTTATTAACATGATTGTTACAAATTGATTTATTTTTATTTACCTACTTTTTTTGTTTTGGATAATTACTGCAGTTGACTTAAATTTGTTTTAAAAATTGTTTTATTTTTATTCTTTATTGTACCATAGACTAAAATATGTAGTATGAATGATAGTGTAATAATTTACCACACCCCGATGTCTATTGTAACAATTTTTGTTATTATTTAAAACGATTCTTTTATTTAATTCTTTATTATGAAATATACCTACCTAAGATGTTAAAACTTCGATTTCTCGTATGCGAAACACAATTGTAAATAGGTACCTATATCTGATAATAACACCGAGTGAAAAAAAATGAGGTATTAATATATAGATGTAATTTTAGTTGATTGATTTAGAAATTTGTGATAATATTAAATATATATATAAATATGTTTTTAAAATAATATGGTTATTCTAATCTGAAAATCGATTTTTAAATTTATAAATTTAAATTATAGACTTTCGTACGTTTCTTTACCATTTCTAATTGGTGTAAATCATAAACAGTTTTCTTATTCATAAGTACCTAACTATTATAACTATTATAATATATGGAGTCAGATTATATATATATAATTATATTATTATATATAGTCATTATATTCGTCCTTGTCTGTATCGTCTCACAATTTCATTGACCTCTTCACCTCTTCATGATTCATCATGTACACCTTGTACTTCAAAAATCATTCTAAGTAATAAATACACACTGGTTTTGAATCTTTTCAAGTATTAAATGAGCATATGCAAAATTAGGTAAAATTTTTCTGATTGCGGATTTTAATTATTTTATAGTTTTTTTTTATTTTTGTTTAATTTAGATAATATAGTAGATTAAATTTAGCTAAATAAGGTTACATTAATTAATAATATTATCGACGCTTTAACGTACCTACTATTACGCCTGACGAAAACATACCGTTCACTTCTCCAGATGTCCTATTACGTTTCTTTGTCTAAAAAATAAAATTAGCGAGTAATATCAGCTTGCTGATGATACCGAAAATTAATCAAAAAATATACAAATTTAACTATACAAAAAAAAAAAAAATATAATATTATCATATGTTTGTTATAACTTATCGCTTGAATTGCTTTTATTTATTTGATGTATTGATGTACAATTTGATTGTATATTATAACTATTGCATGTAAATGTTTCTTATTAATTATATTAAAAATATTTAATTTTTATTTAAATATGCACTATTTTTGTGATTATAAAAAAAAAAAAAAATAGTCAAACTTATTCAGCAGAGGGGGGGGGGGGTTGGAAAAACAATTCAGCACAGTTAAAATTCAAAATCAAAATTTAATTTTTCTAGTTTAGGTTTTTTGCATGAAAACTTGCAGGGTTCATAATTGTTATTTAAGATTCCACTTTTCGAATTGAAACTATAGGGTTACACCGATGTAAGAATCGGTTTCAGGTAGAATCAGATTTCAAAATGTTTCCGATTAACTTAATATACCTCCCTAATTTTAATTTTTTCAATACTTAATAATATTATTTTAAATACAATTAAAATATAATTTTTTTTATCGTAAATTATATCAAGTATATATGACATACAATTTGCATGAGTATAAAATAAAATAAAATTTATTTTTAGCAAAAGTACCACGAAATGGATATGGATGGCACTGCAGTTTTATGACGGTTTGTGGTCCACATTTAAACACAGTTATTCGTATAAGAATGTGTGCATCAAAATAACAAACTTTATTCTGATAGATTTTTTTTTTTTTATAAATATCTTAAATTATTATAATTCAAAATTATCGTTTTTGTTCATACACACCTAAGTAACAAATTATTATTTAATTAATGTTGAGTAAATATATTTTTTTAAATGTTGAAAAAAATATATATTTATTAAATATTATTTTTGGATTTAGGGTTTTTTTTTCAATATATACTAAACATTAAATAAGTATTGAATGAACCAATATTATATGTTTACTCAACATTTATTAATTAATATTTAATAAACATTAGATAATAATTGTTAAAAACCACAGGAAAACTGACAATTTTTGTACGTCAATTTTCGATTAGACCTGACAATTAGAACCCCAGACATTCTTCCTCGAACAACGTATACACTACCTATAAGCCTACCTATCGGGTATTACTTTTCAGTCGAAACTCCAAGCATATAAATACAGTACATATAATAAATAACATATTGGGCGCCTGCAGAATATTTGATCAAACTAAACGGGAAAAAATCCAATATGGGATTAACAACGTAGGGAAACATTCCTGAATATTTCTTTAATGACATCGACTACCGCTAAAGAAAGATTTTTTTTAAATATGATCTTTAAGTGGATAAAGGGGGGGGGAGGTGGTAAACTATTATTAGATGATAACTAGTTGTCGTAGAAAATTTATATTTTCAGAAAATATTCCTTTAATAACATAGATATACGTACAGAAAGGATTTTTTTGAGATTCGATCTTTAAAAAGAAAAAGAGGAGGGGTGGTAAATTATTATTCAACACCTATAGCCCAAACTATACTTGTAGAAAGTTGACATTTTCAAAAAATAATCCTTTAATGACATAGATGCACGTACGGAAGAAATTTCTTGAAATTCGATCTTTAAGATGGAAAAGGGGAGGGTAGGTAAATTATTATCCAACGCCTAGCCCAAACTACTGGTCGTAGAAAACATTAATTAAGTAGTAAAACTGTTCATGGGCGAATTGCGAAGCCGAGTAATTAATTTCATACATATATATATATAATATGAGTATATTAAAACTATAAATATAATATATATATATATAGGTAATATATAATACTAAACATATAAATACTCATATATTTAATTTAACGATATTATATACTATTAAATAATAAAATAATGTTTATTAATTATTAATTATTGATTTTAATGTTTTGAACAAAACAAAAGCAATATTTACCGTACCAACAAATAGTAAGAATGATTTATGAATTGATATGGTAATATTTGATTATGCACAGTCAATTTAAATGTATAATTGTATTTTAAATCAGTTTAAAATGTTGATATATGCATATAGTGGTAATATAACATTATATAATATATATTATAAGAAACCGTCTAGTGTGCGGGCGTATCATAAAATTGTATAACTATCACAATATACCCAATATGTAAAAGGCTTTATGTTTTTAGACTGTATACATAATAGGTAGTATAGAAAATTAGAATAATAATCAGAAATTATACTTTTACTAGTTTCTTGAATTTAAATTTTTTATTGTCAACAATAGTTGAATACATTATTCATGCAGTTATTTAAATTATAACAGATTTATATTAATCTTAGAGTGTAAATTTGATTATTTAAATACTCGTTGTTTTCATTATAGTATTGAATAGGTATAAAGTATTTAATCGGTAAATTAATTTAAAATATAACATTACATCTTCTTTGCATTGTACACAAACCATTCGATAAAAATAATATTGTAAATTTACTCAAATTTAACACTCGTTATAAATGAAAATATAATTTACATAATGTAGTTCCGGGTTCAGAGATTATGTTAAATGGCATAAGTACCTATATAACTTGTTGGGTCGTGCAAATTCACTTTATGTATATAAAGCTATTTAAATATGAACTATTTAAAAATGTCTTGCATTTTTTTTTTCAGCATAGAATGTAAAACGAAGGAATTATAGGATTTGCATATTGATACATAATGAAATTTATACTCGTAATAAAAATAAATAAATTATAGTTGTTCATAAAATAAACGAAAGTTATAATTATATAAATATGAAATATTATATGTACACATGTATATTTATATATAATACATTTATACATATATGTACATGTTTATTGAATGTGTACTACCTGTATCAAATGTGGAAATTAAATACATAGGAAGATACATATATGTATTATTCAACTAGAAGAAAATGTACACAATAACCATGATAATGGATAAAAATAAACATTTGAAATATACGTATTATTATTCTGTTATTGAATACTTGAGACAAATGACTTATTTAGATACATATTTTATTTATATTTTTTTTTACCAAATACCGTGATATCAAATATAAACAATTTAAACCTATATATTATATGAACACATTTTACAGTGATCGCTGAAATAAGAATACTGGTATTTAAAAATAATTATTGTTGAATAGTCATTTATTAGTAAATATTCATATAAAAAAGTCATAATACGGATCATTAAATACGGAATTTTTTAAAAATATTTAATTTTCTTCGTATTCCCTCATATTTCATAACAATGTTATTATATTATATATATATTGATCACTTTCATGTATTAGATATTGTTTATAAATTCACTTAGAATTAAACAGTACTTCGTATAATGATCTTCTTAGTAGTATACTATAGTGTTTATAATACATATTATAGTAATGATATGACAAAGTAAGTTTAGTCAAAATATAAACAGAATAATAATAATTGAAGGGCTTGAAACAACAACCAAATAAATACAATTTTTTAAAAATGTTTTATTCCTATAATAAATCAATACTAAAATTATTAAAAAACAATTCATAATTATTTATATGACAATAAAGAATACTGTGGACTTTGAAATTAATTAACTTGTTTTATCTTTTGACTCATGGATTTATATGGTTGTCGCGCCAAACATACTATATTTAAAGGTTATACTAAAAGTAGTTAATCAAATTTACACAAAATGTTTAAATTTTGATTTTGATACTTATGAATTATAATTGAGATATAACAAAACATATGGCATAATATACTTTAGAAAAAATGTATACATTTAACTTTAATTTTAGGATTATAACAACATTTTGAACAACAACAACCAGATAAATCTAGATTTATATGATTGTTGCACCAAAATCAAAAATAAGATGAATCCATTTCATTGATAACTAAATAGTTGATAATTGGATTTATCTGTTTTATGCACTAATCGATGTAGAACTTTTTCCATGAAATTTTGCAATAATAATATGTAAATTCAAAAAAAGTGTATTTATCTGGTTGTTGTTCCAAGTCCTTCAATTCCTAACTTGACTTGTGAAACTAAAATTATTTCGATATTCAAAGTATCTATATTATATAATACTATTAATACACGAGTAGAAAACACTTGTTGAAATAGTCTAATTAATTGGTAATCAGATGGGTATTTTCGATATTTATTTAAGTATACGTATAAATAATAATAGCAATATTGTACTGAAACAAAAAATGGAAAAAAATAATTCTCGATAAAAAAAAAACCATTATGGAGTTGAAAGAATATGGCATATATTTTATTGTGATACAAACTTTTTCGTAACTCATCGCAGTCGACGTTAATCCATTCAACCACAGTTGAGTAACTAAGACTAAAATAAAAAAAATGATAAAAAATAAAATGCTAAAACAAATGCATCACAACGATTATATTGTAATCTCGATTCATTATCGACATGTTTGGACCAACTCGATGCGGACCTTTGATTAATGAATGACTTATAGAGACGTTCGCCGTGTTCCGTCTGATTCCCGAGACGAGATGGGCAAAGTACTGAGGCCGTTACTTTTCCGTCGTCTTGTCGCCGGCCGATTATACTAATTCAGCGGCCCCGTAAGAAAGGCCCGCGCGGAGAGGACATTATGACGGCGTTGCGCGGCGAAACGGTGGAGCAACATCTCGGTCCTTCTCGGGCCTGAGGGGGAACCGGACGACCCGGTGACCCCCTTGGGCGCGCACGCCCTCACTTGACATATACAGCGCTCGTGCGTCTACCCACCATGGGCGGGAGCACGGCGTCGCCCCCCCAGGCCAGGGCAAGTATCGCAACACTCGGCCGATTGTATATATACCGGCGTGGACCATCCGATCAACCACAGTCATCGAGACAATCACGGTGTTACAGCAACAGTCATTCGAAGAAGAATTTTACGTACAACATGTCCGCCAAAGTAAGTGTGCAATTTTTAATACAGCGCTATCGACAATCCGATAGTAATAATTCGAACCGTTCGGGCCGTACAGCATCGTCCGGGAACATCGCGAATCTAAATTTTTCCAATCGAAATCATCCTACTATATAGTGAAAAAATTCGGCGGTTTATACTAATATATCGATTCTTGAGCGCTCGCCCGCGGAAACATTTTCTTTGAATGTCTCTTCCCGTTTCACTCCGTCTATAGACATTTAACGCGCGTCGCTGAAATAATGAAAAACGTAGAGAGCTGCGTACAGAAAGACACTGACCGCAGTCAACTCGGTCGACAATTGCGCGGCGCGTAGTAGCCGACAACTATATTTTATAGTGGACAAAATTTTCAAAAAAACCGTCTCGATTTACTGACGCTCATGGCGTTTTAGTGTCTGCGTACGACAGATTTCTCGTAAACCGTTGAAAACGATTAAATCAATGGCAAACCGCGAAGGGGAACAACACATATTGATCTCATTGGTATCGACGAAATGTGTAAGGGGAGTGCACGGCCGGTCAACGCGTTACCCAACTGCCGTTAATCGTGCGCACACGTAACAATAACACTTGGGCGCTCCGATCGTCCGCGCGACCGGTTTCCACATTACTTTTACTTATAGCGATCGATAGACGGACCGAATCGTTACCAAGCCGCGTTATGTCGTCACGACGCGTCTTTCAGCAAGGTCGTTCGCAGACTCCCTTCATCCGACCGTCAGAGACCTTACGTCCGTTTTTCTGCACGCCATTTCTATTAATAGTCACCGTTTATATATATATATATATATATATATATATATTTGGCCATTTTTTTCTCTTTCGAAATCGAACAACGACAAAATACTATCGTAAACCGAGCGCGCTTTTATGTGTTTTCAATGTATTAATATAAGTGACGATCACTGACGAATAATCACTGTCGAACTGTTGGACAGATACTTAAAAACTATCGATTACCTCAGCTATCGATCGATAAGATCCGAACTGATCGGTTGGTTCAGACTATGCGAATAGTCTGAACTATTCGGTATTATAATTGGTATAATTTGTAACTATTCGATAGTTTTTTTTGCATTCGATCACGTAAAACTATTCGAATAGACTATTCGATAGCTTATGACGACTATCGAATACTATTATAGTGATAGTGCCCATCACTAATTATTATTATTATATACCTAGTAGTAATTGCCGAGAGGAATAGCTTTTGGA
The DNA here is from genome assembly GCA_025469235.1 of Pemphigus obesinymphae. Classification (NCBI taxonomy): domain Eukaryota; kingdom Metazoa; phylum Arthropoda; class Insecta; order Hemiptera; family Aphididae; genus Pemphigus; species Pemphigus obesinymphae. The sequence goes on from JAIPRL010000146.1 coordinate 47,192, forward strand.
CAAACGAACTGACTGTTTTCCTGTTTGTTTACAGTTGATCGTGTTCGCGGCTTGCGCCGTTGCCACCGCCCTGGCCATCTACAAGGAACCGTCCTACCCGTCTTACCCATCACCACCGGCGTACCCAGCACCGGCCTACCCAGCGGCCCCGGCCTACCCAGCGGCCCCGGCCTACCCAGCTGCCCCAGCCTACCCAGCCGCCCCGGCTTACCCGGCACCAGCATACCCAGCGGCCCCGGCTTACCCATCTGCCCCGGCCTACCCAGCACCGGCACCAGCCTACAAACCCGCCCCGTACGCTGCCCCCAAGCCGTACGCACCAGAGCCAGCGTACTCCGCCCCGTCGCCGTACAACTTCGACTACAGCGTGCACGACACGTACACCGGTGACATCAAGAGCCAGAACGAATACGCGGACGCCAACGGTTACGTCAAGGGCTCCTACAGCCTGGTAGAACCTGACGGCAGCAAGCGCACCGTGGAGTACACCGCTGACGACTACAACGGTTTCAACGCCGAGGTCAAGAAGGAAGGCGGTTACCCAGCGCCCGCTTACTCCGCACCGGCACCGGCCTACAAACCAGCCCCAGCACCGTACAAACCGGCCTATTAATGACGATTTCCAATCGCACGTTGCATCTCAAACAATCTCAACATCTCCATCATTGGTTCCGGGCGATCGATCAATCGTTCCAAGACTGTTTTAAGTCTTACTGTATACTTCCACACAACTGCATATAAATACTATACCGTTGCGTATAGCGGTGTGCATGCGTTTTTCTATTATTGTATTATTGTCCATCGATTTCATATTATTTTTTTTTTTGTAAATAAATGTCACACGTGTCGTAACAAACAACGAAAATGTGTTCGCCTACATTTTATCGCGAGAAATTCAATACCTGCACTTTCCATTTTCTAGGACGCGCACACCGGCGAGTAAATGGATTACTCCTCAAGGTAACCGGTCCAGTGCGTGTGCCTGCCGCGGATTACCAGACATATCCCAATATGGTTTATGTTCTTATGGTATACATCTCAGCGTTATAGAATAGCGCGTGTAATACTTATTATAAATACGATCTTTTTCGCACATGGTACATTTTACCGTACAGCGTATACGAGTAGAAAAAGAAACGAACCGATTTCAATGATTCATTGAAAAATTACATATTTCATCATTCCATACGTTTCGTCTTGGTTAGGTTACACTGTACACCCTAAGACTCGTGCAGTTTTCAGTATTTATTTAAAATGTTAGATAGTCGTCTTTAAATAAATTCACATAAATATAAACTATGTAAGTATTGTTTTATCTTTATATTACGTGTAATTTTTAAAATGGCTTTTCCAAATAAAGTTTAAATCGTATGTATTATGTGCATGTTTATCAAATGATTATGTCACCCTAATATGATTTACTTTTGATAACGTTTTGATCGCATGTCTCATATTCATAAAATAACTCTGACACTTTGAAGTACCTACCTACTAAATAAAGATCATAATATCAAACATTTTATAAACTCAAGAAAAAGTATAAAAACCACTGTGTGTATTTACTTATGAAATATTTAAGAACAATAATTGTATTTGTATTACGCAATTAGAATGTTTGTTTGTACACGCGAAGTATATTATACACATTAAATAATGTTAGCTAAATAAAACAATACTTTTTATTCATTTATGTCAATAAAATATTGCGAATTTGAATAATATATTATCTTATAGGTATACACATATTATTATTATAATATATTAAATGTTTAAGTTATAAAAATTATCATAGAGTAAATATGTACAGTAGTATCTGTTGTTAAATTTGGAAAGAACATAGACAAATTAAAACACTCGTGCTGATTAAATTATTATTACTAATATTTGCACAATTCTATTTTAAAATTCTCCATGACTTGACGGTATACGTTTATATCTAGGTTTGAAGGAAAAATTAAAATTATTAAATAATACACATTTTTGGGACTTCGTCCAAAAGAAAAAAAAATGGTTATACCCATTGTTTGCATTATATTTTTATACGTAACAAAAAAGGTATATAACTTTAATATCAGGAGGGTAAAATTTAAATTATAACTAAAATTACAATAGAACGATTACTTTACAATACAAATGCTGAGTTAAGAATAAGTTAGTATTAGGATTAGTAGAGTTAAAAATATTCAATAGAAATGGATACAAATGTATAAATAATATAGTTTTATATAATAATTTGGATGGGAGCATGATATATACCGCAAATTTCGAATACTATACGAGTTATATTTCTGGTTGAAAAACTATAATTTTTGTATAAAACACAAATGTTCCAAAAATGTCAAATGTTATGTTAAGTATACTTACAACATATGTTCTGTACATTTTAATTATTCGAATAAAATTAAAGCAAAATCTATTATAATTATTATTTAATGAACTACTACAATTATTACGATTATTCTTGTATTTTCATTTTAAAATTTTCCTACCCATTATGTATGGATAATAATGATTTATTTCAAATTATACAAATATTGACTTTTTAAAAATCTACATACAATTTTTACCGTAATGATATGACGTATAACTAATAGATATTTTTAATTTACATATATCTTTATCGTACGTACTATATATTTGTAATTATGTAATTCCCTCGAATATATTCCTATATCAAGATTTTGTAATAGATGTTTAGGATCTAAATCCAACACTTAAGCTTCCTACACACGATACGATTCAACTTATGACGCATTGTTCAATTTGGTTTGATAAGATTTGCCAAACGATTGTCATAACGTGTGTGGGCTTTTAGTACTTGTACGAGACCGACTTTAAGTATACATAGAATCTATCGCACGACGGGGTTTGATAAACGACCGATCGGAACGTGTAGAGATACACTGTACGTTCGATGATTCGATTTTTAAGTATTTAGGCTCATTTTCACGTAATTTGTAAACTATAACTATAATTCACGTGTGTATATATATTACCTTATAGTAGCCAATTTAACACCATTTTTTAGACTTCTTCTTTTTTTTCGAATCCAATAATAATGCAAAAAGTAGTTACTTCTATACTAGCTTTGGGTTTTTTTTATATAGGTACCATAATTTATTGAAATTTAATATTATATATTATGTCATATTATGGATATTATATATATACAGTGGCATGGAGAAGTAATTTTTTTTTCTGGGGGAGGAGGAGCAAAGTATGTTAATTTGGCCAACTGATTGCACTTTATTTTCTAAGAACAAAAAAAAAAAAAAAGGTTCGTTTGAGCAATTTGGCTACTACAAAGCTCATTTTCCTAAAATACCAAAAAATATATCTTTGAACGTAAAAAAGAAAAAAAAAAAAGAAGGTCATCAACTTATTTTTACTTTTCACGAATAGCCTACTAACCCGACTGAAGCAACTTTTTAGATAGTTACGCCCCTGTATATATAATACCTAATATTTAAATGTGTTATAATGATTTTAAACGTGAAAAAAATCAAAAATAATTTTTAAAATTACACTAGAGAATACTACAATAGTAAATAATGATAAGAGTATAATCATTATCGTAGTTATAAACGACTAGTTGTACAACTTGTAGTTTCACAAGTTGTATGAGTGTGTATCAAAAATTACACCGTACAAGTTGATACGTTTTTCGCCTACGATTATCGTACGACTCTATTTTATTAATATGTATACGTATTGAAATTTGACTTTAAAAAGTTATAAATAATTGTAAAAATTATATAAAGTTAGGAAATATGTAATCGTATTTTAATTCTTACTTTAATAAGTTAAAGTAGCACAAATAAAATGTTGATTTCGAAAAAGTTTGCATATAACAATATGCATACATAATACATAAGTAGTTAAAGTGTGGAATATTAGCTGGTAGCAAACACTAGTTAAAGTTACTCTTCAAATATATATTGTATATACCTAAAATCTAAAAATCAACAATACAAATACAAATTGTGAATATTGATATTGGTAATAAATTTTAAGGATAGGCGGCTGTAAATATTAGGAAAAATAATATCTTTATGTGTATTAGATTTCCCGGTTTCTGTTTCCCTAGTGACTGTATAAATAATAATTAATTGTAAGGACGGTCGATTTTCAAATCAATAATCTCTCTAGTAACTATGCCAACAAATAGATAGGACGGACGGACGGATACAGCGGAAGTATAAGGTGTTCAAACTTATGTTTAGAGACTTCACATACTTCTTAAAACCAAATACAAAAAAAATATTTGTTCTATATAAATCCACACCTTATTTTAATGAGTTATTACGACACGTATTTTTGATCCGATTTGTTAAGATCATAACAAAATTAATATTTAAATTTATATTCAAAACAAATTGTTTTAAGTCTACGCAATACTTTTCTTAAATAATAAAGTTCAAAATTATCTGTATAAACTGGTATTAAAATATAATATAAAGTTATTAGCATTTTTAAAGTATTCGAAATTCGTTGTACTATGCTATTAACATTCAATACAGAATGTTTTAGTCGTGATAATTTTGATAAACGATACGAGTTGAAGTTAAAAATTAAATAGAACTTGTAATCATAATGAAAATAAATTAATAGAATCGAAAAACAATGCACAACACTATAAAATGTATAAGGTAACCGGTATCTACCTACAACACAGGAAAGTAGTAAAATTGCCTATTTGATTTGCCGTTGGTTAGAACAAGTTTGATAGTCACTATAAAAACAACTATTGATTTAAATATTATAATAAACATATATAAATTATGGTTTATCGCGATTAATTTTGATTTATTCTATAATTTTAGGTATTAATAGTTTTATCATACATAGTTTAAATTATCCATAATTATTATAATTAATAGATAAAATACACAATTATTTATTTAATAATATAATTAATGTGTTGAGAATAATTGTCATTGAAGATAATATCTAATTTCTTTTAGAATAAAGGTCATAAAATGTATCATCTATTCTTAACAGAAACCCCAAAAATAATAGAAAAACATAATATTTTTTTTATATGTATAGTGTATACATATATTCAAATATTTTATTATCCCTTATAGAATATAATATTATTATATATAAAATACAGAAGTTCTATAGTTTAAAAATGGTCATAAAATAAAATGATAAAATGTGACGTTTGCATTTTATCACTGAAATATAGTAATAATAAGTAGGTATGCTATATATAATTAACATCTGACATTAAACCATCCACAAAACCAGACAAAACTCTGTTATCGAATTGGAATAATTCCAAGTTGTTGTTTTCAAAATTCAACTACATCAATAATTCAATATATTCAAACATCATTGATACAATCGAATGGTCATAATGTGTTATTAAAATAATATTTATCTAAGAATAGAGCAGTGTGTATCCGCCAAAAATTAAACAATGTAAAATAATTTATGTTAATCTAATAATATGCAACTTTATACATTAATAATAATTATTTAATTTTTATCGATATGTATTTTTCAAAAAATATTTTTTAATATATTCTCAAAACAACAAGTCTAAAGAAAATCCGAATATAATATCACTTAGGTAATTAATATATATTATAATATTTTAATATTGATAATGTGTTAGCTGAGGATGAAAAACGGTTAACATATAAAGTTATAAACTTTTCAGGGGATTAATATACTATTTTGTCTTTGAATATGAGTACATTTTTTGTAGTTATCATAATTAAATCAAGTTGGCAACAATTTAAACGGAAAAATTTATTTTGTAAAATAAGTACCTACATATTAATAATAAAATTAATTATTTATTATCGTAGTATAATTTTAAATAAAATAATTCACATGAAATTATAGATAAAAAATACTTTCGCATAAACGCTCTCACAAAAATATCAATGTTATCAGAAATTTAATTCTATTTTAAAATTCAATAGTAATATTAATATTAATTAAAATTATATTTAGTAACATTTCTAACAATTCTGGAATTTGTAAAAGTAGCATTAATAAATGTGTTTTTTTTTAATATATCTTTAATTTTTAGATTTTTTATTACGTTTTAGAAAAATGACAAGTCATGATCACGTATATAATAATATGATATAGTAATCAAATTATCGTTTTCATAATTATACTAATAATGTTTTGTCGAAAATTATGGAGGTCGCAGACATTGTTCATTACCCAATCTATACCAAGGTTTCCGCTAGTAAGCCCAATCAAAAAGAAAAAAATAATAATTGGTATAGTATTTTATTTTGTAAGGTTTTTGTATTTTATGAGTAGGGGAGGTTTCAAATTATCTTATAGTACCGTCAAATGTATTTTTGCTTGAATTGACACTATCAGTTAATATTAATGATAGCTATGGAACTATTGGAGAATATATTAAAGCTAATGAATAATTATTAAAGGTCCTTTCTATTATATTTTCCAATGTTTTTATAGTTATCATTCATATTTACTGACAGTAATAATTCAGAAAAAATACATTGTGATGATACTAAGATGGTTTTTTACCTCCCCTGTTCATAAAAAACCTTGTAAATAATATAGGTACTACACCTAATTCTTATTTTTAAATAATAATATAATTATAATAAATTATAACAAAATTAAATGATCTCAAAAGGTATATACTATTACCACAGTTCTTTACGAGTATATTAATTTGTTAAATATTTGTAGATAAAATGTGAAATGTGTCACAAATTTTCAATCGTATCACGATCAACTAAAAAACATGAATATGTCAGTTGATTAAGTAATCAATTAGAAAATCAATCAATACGTCAATTACGTTTCATACGATTTGAACAAATTCGTATTATAATTAATTCACCTGATGTTTATGTCTTCATTGTATGTTCTGAGCTGTGTATCCACGTTGAGCATATTTTCTCAGAAATTTTAGTTTAGGGTGACCATATTTAGAAAACTAAAAAATGGAATAACAAATAAATAAAGTCAATCGTAATTATTTTCTGTCAAATTTTCGTACAATGCTTTTGAAAACAGTAAATAAGCAAAAGAAAAGGTCATTTGTAATAATTTAAAAAAAGATTCGTAAAATTTCCTAAACTCCACTTCCGAAAACTGGACCCAATCCTCAAAAACTGTACAATCCCGTAGGGTCGATGTATTTTAGTTAAAACATTTTTAATATGTAAGTCTGACAAAAAAAAGGTGAAAAAATATTTAGAGCCACGAATTTTTCATTCCGCGAAAAACAACTGCTCCTAAAATTCTCGACGAAAAACTATTATGTACTTGGGAACAAACAGTCTAATTCGGTATCCCGGATAGATAAAAGTGTTTGTTGGTTAAAAATGTTTGATGTATATAACTCTGTTACGACAAGTTTTGTAAGAAAAATTGTATAACGACGTTGATAATTCAAAAATGGAATTATTTCGATGTCATCGTCATCTTCAAATACACATGATGAATAATTAAACACAGTACTAATAATAATTAAACAAATTAATACACGAAAAAGTCTAAATATTTGCATAGGTAATGCAACTATTACAGCCATATCATACAGCGAAATATCGTATAAATGTTAATGTAATATCTATAATATATATATATTTTTTTTTTGTCAATAGTTTCTCACTGAATAACTATTGAGAATGAACACTATCTGCACATTGAAAATTCGCAAGACATCATGTTATTCGACCGAAAAACAGCTGGTTGATTTTATCTATTTTTCTGTCGAATAACATACATATTGCTTTGCGAATAAATTTAATTGAAAAGTCGGACCTTAATTTTATTACGTTTATATGACAACATAAATAGTATTTTATTATAGTTTTACTTAGTTTGTAGGGCTTGCATACTACTATACGATAATAATGATAATAGGGGCAGTTGAGTGGTCGTTTTGTTTTGTGCATTACAATATATTGTATAATGAAATAATTCACTTTAATTTAATTTAATTCAATTAATCCGTTTCATATGTTGTACTAATAATAAAAAATAAAACTAAAAAACAACCAAATCCGTAAAAAACAATTGATCAAAAACCATAAGTTCGTATAGACGTATTCTACGACGAATACTATAAATAATATGAGTAATATTAGTATGAATACTAATAAATGACGTAATATTATTTAATAATTTATAAAATATAAATTAAATTAAATTAAATTAAATTAAATTAATTAGCAAGTCCGTCAAGCAGGTTGTTTGCATCATAACGAAGAAATTCGTACTAGGGACTTATGTAACATGTGGCAGCTGTAGCTTAGCCGACGGTTTGCAATCAACGAACACCACTGGCCAACTACACGGCTGCTGGGGTCCTGGTATAAGTGCCTCTCTATTTACCGGCTACAACATCATCTTTCCACCGTTTCGACTCATCATAAAATCTTTTTCAATCTTTTCGAATATTTTTTATGTTGAAATCCGTACAATTAATTAATCTATTTTATTATTATTCTGCTCTATTAGTACGACTGTACGAGCATATTTTTAATATGAGGGAAATCAAGAAATAAAAAGTTTGTTTTGATCAGATAATTGGTTTGATATTTGCCACGGTTGTAAAGAGAATGTCAACGCGGTAATTTTTAAGGGGTTCTATATAGGCAATTTTTAGGAAATTTCAAAAACAATAAAAATCTAATAATCGAAAAATGTTTATAGGCATTTTAAAAATGTATACATTTAAATTAATAAATTAAATAAATTTAAAAAAATAGTTGGTCACGTTACTATATATAGGTAATGATTTTGTATTGTGGTTGTTTTTTTTATGAATTTATAAAATTTTACTGAAAATATTACTATTGCATTTCTCATTTATAACAACTTAAAACATCGTTGAAAGATGAAAGAAAAAATAAACGTTAAAGAACAATATATTATCTAGCGCCCTACCATAGTCGTTTTGTAATATGTGCATTTAAACACGATTTATGAGTTATTAAAAACTTACTATTTCTTTTTATAAATATAACTCCTAAAAAAATTATTTTTTTTTTATTTATTTGCACTAGATAATGTTATCTATAATTTATTTTTTGTTTCATATTTCTAAGATGTTCGTAAGTAATAAAAATGAGAAATGCTTACACGAGTTTTTCATTGAAAACTGTTTGCACTGACATCCTAGTAAGCATAAATTTGGTAATGTAATATAATTATTAAAGTCTTGAGATATTATATTGAAGTTCCTACATTTTTATAGCTCAACTAATATTTTAGTTAAATTCTTAAATTCGGAATTTTTTAATTGGGGAATAAAATGTTAATCCCAATCTAAAATCAAATTTATAGTCCTCAAATAATAATTTAAAAAAAAATCCAAATAGGAGGCGATCACCACGTTGCGTTGCTCTCTCCCTCTCAAATTTGCCCTTGTAGTCATTGACAATTGTCAATAAAATTGAGTAATTGTAATGGGTATTATGTATAAATAGCTCTTTTATACTCTGTATATTATTTTATTATATTATATTCACTGTTTGTTATAATCGGTATTGAGCATTATCTAGACAGTTTTTTTACTTATCTAGATAAATAATAAGAAGTTATCTAAACAATTATCTTAGATGAAAATTTCATATATATTTAAGTAAATTAATCTAAAGATATTTATTGTTTATTGAAGAAAATAATATACTATAAAATTGTTTCTACTTGGGTACTATAATTTAAATAATACAATAATACGACGGTATAATTTTAATTTATAAAATATACAATACGTGTTTACTTTATTAATACAGTTGTTGTAATTTTGTAAATTTCCTGCATAATATTATATATACCATAGTATAAAATTGTATATGATTTGTGTTTACCTAAGATATATATTATCTCTGTAAAATCTTTATACCTTTGATACCGAATATTTATAGAGAACTGCACTATTTAGTCGTGTTGATGCTGGTTTATAAAATTATAATATTTTTGTAATATATTACCTGAAATTTAAGCCGATAACAAAACATATATAAAGTATACACTAGTGGCATTAATTATAATACCCAACTAAATTAATTGGTTGTTTTTTTTTTTTTTTTTAATAAATTATACTATCCTGTTTTTGATCGAGTAACAAATTTTATTAGAATAATTATTCAAAAAATGTATACACGTATTTTATGTTGTAATTTTAAGTATTTTGTCTATATTCAATTCGAGTAAAAAAAAAAAGTAAAACAAAAGTAATTTTGGTGGAGACACACACATCCGGTGACATAATATATACATAGTTTTAGGTTTCCGTACGAAGTAGTAATATAATCTATAGCTGGTATTTACGTACAGTATACCTACGTAGATTGTTCACAATCGTTTAACCAATTGATGTATTAATACTTACATTCAAAACGTATAGATAACTGGTAACGGGCTCGAACAATTTGGAATTTTTATATTTTAAAGTTTAAGATTATTTATAAAATAATTATTATGTGGTCATTATTTTATATGTATATTAATACCTAACAAATTTGTTATAAAATGAATGTCTTAATATTCAAAAATATTAGACTACAAAGGAATAATATATTAAAAAATGATGAAAAATATTTTATCTTTTTTTTTTTTTTTATCTAGATATAAAGTGTTTATCCTTTTATATTTATTATTTATATACCAATCAGTTATATTTTTACCTTTGTCTAGATACATTTTACGTTACCATCTATTTCTCAACATTGGTTATGATATTATATTATGTAGTTAAATAATATTACTTATGAATGCAGCTCACGGACTCAGTACATATAAAATATATTATGCGATTGTGCAAAAAATTATATTAGCTATTTTAATTAGCATTAGCAATTACAGAGTATATCAACTTAATAAAAGTTATTAATATACCGAATAACGATAATTTATATTTTAAAAAAAGTTTATAGTTTATACTTCCATTAAAACTTGACATTTATGGCAGTTAATTTATTTGTACTATTTTGAATTTTGTTGTACGAACAGTATTGTAGTAAACATTTCTCTGAGTTACAAATTATGTCAAGTAATTTAATAGAATTATTTAGTTACCGTTAAATTAAGAGAAATAAAACTATAATTTAGTTTTATTTTTTTATTAGTGGCCCGATCGGTTATTCAAAATGACTTATATCCGATTTCGTATGGTTGTATATGATGGTTAATTATAAACTCTTTCTTATCAATTTATATAATATTTTATAGTGCATTAAATTTTAAAAGCACAGGCCGACCTAGCGCGTTGACAGTATAAAGTCAATTACAACACATGTGCTGTAACAAGTATGGAATGAATTTGACTACAGACTTGATGTTGTTCGTGTGACCAAAGGAAGCCACACGGAACCTATTATTTCGTAGGAAGGTTAGGGTAACCGTACGTCCCGTTTAAAACGGGATTATCCCGTTTTTCAGCATTGCGTCCCGTTTTCCCGACAAATTTTCCCAACGGGACGCTTATTATTGTCCCGTTTTGAATTTTTAAAGTGGGTCCTGTTTATTTAAGGTTTTTTAGTTTTTTTTTTATTTAAATAAGTCCCATTTAATAATGTGAAATAGCAAGAAATTGACTGCCTGGTCAATATTTTCTTTTACTAGATTTTTATAAAAATTAAAATCGTACATAAACCGAATAAAATCAAAAGAAATTTATCGCGTTTTTATGTTATTTGTTGAAAAATAACTTTCATTTTGTCGTTCATTTGCCGTATTTCAAAGCAATTTCTTGATTTTTGTGTAAAATTTAAGCGAGTGACCGATTTTTTATTCACTTAATTTGTAAAATTAAGTTGAAATGGTGATACAAATACCATTGGGGGGGGGGGGGGAAAGTGTGTCCGGTTTTATAATTTTATAATTATGGTCACCTTAAGGTAGGCACCATTAACTAAATTCCAAATATTATTATTTTATTTAATGTACCATATATCACTCTAGACCTAAAAACTAAAAATATATAAGCATTTGAAATGGGATGAATCGTTTTGAATAACCCTGTATATTATAATACTATACGATCGACAACATGTACTTAGATAAATCGTTAAACATGTCATCTATTTTTAGTATTTTTACAAAATGGATGAACAATATTCAGTTATATAATATAAGCATTTATGTTATAAATGTAACATTCGACGAAATATCACTACGAAACTCGGAATATCAAACCATAATATATTATGAAGAAAATCGAGTGTGACTATACATAGCATAGTATACCGCTCTAACTCTATCTTATAAAATACGAGTAGTTTTACCGAATTATCTGACTTAATTTTATTTCTGATAATACGATTATAATATATAACATTAAATTATATTTTTCCATTTTTAAATTATTTAAATCGATTTTTTTTTTTTTTTGTTAAATTACAAAATGTAGTACGTAGATAATTAGTTTTATACTATTAAAAATATATGTTTGATAAATGTGTAATATAATATACCCATTCCATATTATGTATAAATATTTTATTTTCCTACACATATAATAACCATATAATAATATGTACCTATATTGTACATTTTGTTATATGCCATCAATTCAAATAATATATAGATACTATATAATTGATTATATCGAATAGAATAGTTAGTTGTACACATCTTTAACGGATTTAATGAACTGAGAAAATTAATACAAAATTATGTACGTTTATGTTTGTATGCAAAATATTTAATGATATCATTTTTATAAGGATAGAAATTAAATGAGATACTTTAAGAGATTTACGCTTCATTTTTTTAGAATAATTTTCTAGTAGTTGCGTTGAAAATTTGATACTTTAACACACTGTTATTTCGAACATAATATTGTATAAACATTATATTTCTCAAAATATCAAACTTTTTGAGTAGGTGTTATGCAGTTTCAGGTAGATAGAAATTGTATTCCTTATAAGTCTGTTGTTTTATATTTATTTTAGATATAGTAAAAAGTTGGTTAGTTATTATTGTTTCAAAGAGATTATGGTAAAATATGTAATTCCAATAGTTAGGAAAATATAGATAATATGAATTAGTTTATTTATTTAAAAATTATAATTACCATTTCGGGTGTCAAAACGTTAAACTATTTGAGTACAAGAATATACGAGTACTTATAATATGATTTTCATCAATACATTTGATACATTTTAAAGTGCATAACTCATAAAACTATTTTTGGGAGAAGTTAGAATTTCAAAGAGTTCTTTATATAATAGCAATTAGTAAACCGAATTTCATCGTTTTTACGTTTACAATAAAATATAATTGATTTAAAATTTAAATTAATAATAAAACATTTCCTTTTTCCGAGGTGAGCCAAGCGAGCCAATTGGCCAACACCCAATTTATGTATTCCGTCCGCTCTACTTTATTTTTAAGGTTGTATTATAAAATTTGTTATTATTTTAATTACATTTGAATGTTTTGATCAAAGTATAATATATTTTATAAAACAGTGCTATAAAGGAATAACAATTATTCACTTTACTAATGTTATGTAACGGAATATTATGTTATATTATATTAATATATCAATATTATTTTGATACCTAATGATCAAAACGCAATGTTAAAATAATGAAATTTATAAAAATATTAGTATAACATTTTCCCAATACATTTATTTTGTTAAAAAGTAACAATATGTCAACTATATATGGAATTTCAATAAAAAAATATTAAACGCTATATATAATAGTAGTATTTATAATTTATGTTTCACAATTTTTATCGAATATTTCCTTCTCGTAAAAAGTAATATTGTCTCGCATTTTTTTTTTTTTTAATATGGGCACCCTCATAAAAAACTACCCTTAACCATATCAATAAATTATAAGATAAAGTAAAAAATGTAAGAGGTTGAGAAATTATTTGGTATATTAATGATAATGTACTTAATTTTTCATATGAGTCGAAAAGTTAGATAATTCGATCTATTAAAAATGCATTTATGTAAGTTGTTGAAAAACGTATCAATTTATTTTAAAATTCTCATTCATTAGTCGTTATCATACTATTATATTTATGTTATACAGTGGAGTTTCGAATGAGTGGTGGAGGGTCCTTAAGGGGTTTTTACTCGTTAGAAAATTTCACAAATTTGGTAGAAAAGCGATGTCACTCTATTTTCTCATTTATAAAATCGTCGTCACTGGTTGATGACTTTTTTTTTTTTGCTTATTTACCGTTTTTAAAAGAGTATTTCAGAAAAGTCGGCTAATTATAAACCTCCCCCCCCCAAAAAAAAAAAATAAAAATATGTGTTCGGGAAACTCCTAATGTTATATGTTTTATCTAAAAAAAAAACGATTTCGATTGTAAATATTTTGGTTTCTTTAAAATATTTACTTATATTTTCACAGAACAAAGTATACAAGAATCAATTATTTCTAAAAATGTTATTAACTTCAATAATATAATGAACACCCAACCCAATTGAACATACAAAACAGCTTTAATTAACAGGCAAACAATGCTATTTTATTATTAGTTTATTTGTTTTGGTTTCGGAATGGAAGGGCAATAGTTATATGCGATTTAAAATGAGAAGTACTCGTAAATATACTAATAGTATTACGGATGTCCCTAACTAATTGAAATAATTATTCACTAAAAATAAACATAATTATAAAACCATTATTTCAATCAGCTCAAAATCTAAAATCGAAATGAATTTTTATTTAAATAATGTTTTGAAAATAAAATATAGGTATACCAATTAAATATTATTGTCCAAATAGTGTATAGTTTATTTATAAAATTTATCATATTATTCAATAAATCAAAGGAAACAATCATGCATATATAATTTAATATATATATCTATGTATTTCCATATTTAATATAATAAAATAATTGAACTACTTTATACAACCGGTTAGATAAAAAATAAAAAGCGTTCTTAGGGGAACATGCTGTAATATATTTTTTATATTACAATGCATTATTGTATTGGAAGGGATAATAAAGTTATAACTTTCAATATAAATACCACGATGTCATATGGAATTGTCACCAGTATATTTTATTATATTATCGTGTTTTAAGTGCTCTACAAGTCAAATATAAAATGGCAGTTAAGGTAAAGAAATCATAATAATAATAATGAACTTTTTTTCAATTAATCGTTTTTATTGTAAAATGTGAATTTAATTAGGTAATTAGAAATTTTGGGAGTTCTCGCTTTGTACCCAATTGTACTTAATTTTTCACTTAAATTGTAACGATTTTTCTAAATACCTAATAAAATGAACAAGCTACAAACGATAAACATTTTCAATTCAAACAATAGACCACATTAAACTCGATAATTCCTTTTTTTTTGCTCATCTATTCATAACGTATAATAAAAAAAAAAAAAAATGTTTAACATCATTCCTAATAAATTTACAAAAATCTAATTTCTTGCCATTTTAACTGTTTAGAATAATAGTAGATATAATCAGTATAGGTATTATTATTTTAAAAATCGGCTTTTTCAGTTGATCATCTTCGCCGCTTGCGTGGTCGCCACTCTCGCCCAGTACGCAGCACCGGTCTACAAGCCCGCTTACCCTGCGCCAAAGGCTTACGCGCCCGAACCCGCTTACGCCCCGATCCCGTACAGCTTCGAATACAGCGTAAATGACCCGACCACTTACGACGTCAAAAGCCAAGCCGAATCAAGCGACGGCAAGACCGTGAAAGGTTACTACAGTCTCGCCGAGGCCGACGGCACCAAGAGGATCGTCGAGTACACGGCCGACGACTACGGTTTCAACGCCGTCGTCAAGAAGGAAGGCACCCCCTCGTACGCCCCAGCTGCACCAGCTTACAAGCCAACTCCGTACAAACCATACTAATATTTGTCTGTTCATCATTCCCAGTCACAATATATTCATCATGCACATCGTAGTCGTATGAATTGTTCATTATTTACCATTTAATATCATCTACGTATTTATATTGCAAATAAAATAAAACAATATTGAATTATTTGAATCGTTATTTCTTTATGAACACAGTGCACCTAATTTATATTATAAAATATTATCAATATTTTATATAATTTATTATATTTAAGTGAGTAAAAATTGTATTCAGAATACTTTTTTTTTAAAAAAATAAAAAAATAAGTGTATTATTAACCATTTCAGTGTTGGAACAATATTTCTTATCATGGTGTCCTCTTGCGTGTGCTAGAAAAAATTTTATTTTTATTATTTAATTTAAATATTTTATTATTTCAATCGATTAAAAATATAAGTAATGAACATTTAAAAAAAATTTTGGACTAAAATTTTAGAAGTTATTGTACATTTAAATTTAGACTGTAGTATAGTTCCTAAATTTGTCACAAATTTTGACAATTAGCGACAATCATGATTTAATTATGAAATAATAAATAGTTAATTCTTGTAATATGAATCTTGTTGTAACTTCAATATGAACAATTTAATATAATTATAGCCCGACTGAACGTTTCAATTAGAAAACTAGTCAGTAATGTATTACAATAGAGTTAATGGCTATTTAAAAATCTTAACTTTACCTATGTGAAATTTGAATTTTTAAAAATACTTTAAAATTATATAGGGTAAAACCGTATTTGTCTGATAATAATAATTTACTATTTACCATTATTTATATAATTAATAATACATTTATTAATTTACTTATTATTTAGGTGATCGATATTATTTAAAATCTAATTAATTCACATAAACCAAAAAAAAAAAAAATATGTTTTACTTAATATATATTTTATACAAAATACGATGTAATATCTATTTATGTAGAAATTTATACAAAAATGGAAGTTTATTAATAAAAAAATAACCACATATACAGCTGTAGAAGAAAGTCTGATATTATGATATTATAAATCTTCATTTGTTTTTCTTAAAATTATATCGTACGATTTTTCCCTTCGTACGGAACTACTCCACCTTATTTATTATATTAGACTGTAGGATGTAGGTATCTGACATAAGTCTCATATTATAGGAAATTAAATACAACTATGAAACTTTAGATTTCCGGTTTCTACAACTAATATTGTAATAAATTTTAAAAAAAATTTACACTTCGAACTTTGTGTGTCAGTAAGGGTATCAGTAGAGAATTTCACTTGCCGAGTTGGAAAGTGGAAATGCAGACATAGTGCCTGTAGAAAAGGGTGATAAACGGTGTACATGACTGGGGCTCTTTTGTAGGGCCCCTAAAATATTTATAAATAAATGTTACATACATTTAAGGAAAATGTATGCAAATAATGAAGGAAAATTTTTTTTTTATTTTACGATTTTACGCAGAACTATACAAAATCTAATGCTGTCCTTCAATACATACCGCATATATTAACTTAAAAACCTATAATAAATTATTACATTTAATAAAGCAATTTTGAGCAGAGTGCTTATTAATTTAAAAAGGTTTAAAAGAAAAAAAACTACAATAATTTAATTTGTTATTTTGTTCATATCAAAATCAAAAACAAATATTTTGTTATTTCCCCTACATTTATAAGATATTTTAGTTATATAATGTAGTTTTTCTTCAAATTTAAAGATACTACTGGAATAATCGAAAAATAACTTGTTTAAACAAATTTTCTATGAATAAGCCGCCTTACTCAAAAACTTCTAGTTGACCCTTTCTGTCGAAAAGTTGTTCATAAAGAAAAAATAAATAAAGATTATTGTACAGACAATGGATTCTTCGTTCCACTTAAAATTTAATATAGTAAATGTTTATAAATTTACTATACTGTCGTTCTTATTTCAAGTTTAAAAATATTTTATAATATACAGTTAAAGTGATCTAAATTTGCGGGAGAACCCATAAATTTCATTGTTGAAAAAAATATTTGACAACAGGGCGGTAACAACTGTATAATATAGCGTTGAGTGCAAATACTGAGAAATAAAACCGGTTTGATTAAAATACAACACACGTTTAACGAAATTTATTGTTTCTAGAAAGGATAATATAAATAAGGAGAATTTTGGACGAACAGTATCAGTTGTAAACGATAGAACTTTCATGTACACGTAATACGATTTAAAATCAAACATAAACAATGGTTAGTAAAGGTATAAACGTACATCTAGTTCGTTAACTCGAAAAAAAAATAGCTTCATATATTATACACATTAATTATTAAAATTGTAAGTTTAACAAGGAACTTAACATTTTAAATTTAAATTGTTTCATTTGTATTATTTCGGATGATAATTTTCGCCGCCTGCATGTCCTCCGCTCTCGCCCAATACGCCTCTCCGGCTTACCCAACACCAGCATACTCTGCGCCAAAGGCTTACGCCTCGCATATGCCCCGGCTCCGTCCAGCTTCGAATCCACACGCTTATGACGTGCACAGCCAATCCGAGTACAGCGACGGCAACGGTTACGTCTAGGGTTCGCACAGCCTGGTCGAACCCGATGGTTCCGTCCGCACAGTCGAATACACTGCCGACGACTACAACGGTTTCAAAAAAATCGAAGGAGGATACAAGGCTCCACATAGCGCCCCTGCCCCAGCTTACAAACCATCTTACCCCGCTCCAGTATACTCTGCCACGGCTTATAAGCCAGCCCCGTACAAAGCATACTAATAATAATTTATTACTAGTAATTCCATTACAATATTGTTTTCCATTAAAAGCATTTTTTTATTTTAGAAATCAGCTTAACTGTCATTCCATCTAAACATGTTTAATTTATTAAATTGTTAAATGTATAATAAATTATTTAAAATGTCATCATTTTCAACAATCATTCATTATTATTTTTACGTTATATAATAACGAAGAACTGTTTAGTTATCACATGTTTTTCATATTTATACTTTATTACGAAAGAGCAATTTCCCATATATATGGTTGTTATAGACATTTTAGGAAATTATCAGTTTATAGTGGATTACTCCAGCTGATAATGAAAAATGATAATTTGTTTTCTATGAGGCAATTATAAGATAATAATCAGTTAACAGAATAAAATTGTTTAAAATTTGGGATTTGTATTCCAACAATGATGTATAATATTATAATTTTGGTTTAAAATATATTATGATGGTTAAGAATTACACTATAGTTACAAATATTGATTTTGTGAATTATGAAACTATTCATTAATTTCACAATATTATGTTTAGACATAATTTATAGTCGTTGATATTTACAGTATATATTTCAGAATTTCAGATATATCACAATTGAATGTGAAAATTGAACTTTAGAACAATGATTCTTTTCTGCTAGATGATACTCTTGTTATAGTAATTAATATTACCCAAAATCTAACCATTAGGCCAATGATGCCAAATGATTAATGTGGAAATTTGGTTAGTAATAAGTGATATGTGTAGTTATATCGTATGTGTTAGTTAGAGACAACGAAACTATATGTTACACAGTGATCCTCTCATTATGTAAAAATATTGCTTGTCAATATTATTAATGGAAAAAATATATACATAGCTATATTACACAGTTCTAAAAATATAAGTAATTAATTATACACCAAAATGTTGTATGCACATCCAACGTCCACAATATTAATTGAAAAGTTCCTCTCCGTTAAAAATAAGGCCATGTACCTATAATATATATATATATATACCTCCAGTATATAGGTATAATATAGTTTTTATATTGTCACTTTCATATAACCCACCTTATAAGACATGTTATAGATTTAATTATATGTACTATAATTTATTATAATATCATTATTATTATTATTATTATTATTAAATATTATTTATTTATTTATGCCCAAACAGGCAAATTTTATAAAATTTATAAAAGAAAGTATATACAAAATAAAATACAAAAATACAATAACTGAATACAGGTAAGATAAGGGAATATAATATAATATTATATTATAACGGAGTTAATCAAAAAACAAATAGGACACAGAGACCCGGTGTTATATACGTTATGGTTTATTTACTAAGTAGTTAGGTACCTATACGCATATGATCACAAATCAGTATGTTATTACTAAATTATAATCGACAATTTTAAAGTAATAATAAATCATTAAATACGAAAAAAAAATATAAACAGTTAAATATATTGCCTTTGATCTAAATTGAAAATATTGGATACAAATGCCCAAATTTTTATCACACCCTACTGATATCACTATTTACCCTTAGAAAAAAATGTAGGTATACCAAAAATATAACCTAAAAATACATTTATAAGAATATAATTTAGAAAATTAAAGTAAATAAATTTACATGCAATAATGTAGGCGAATATTTTATAACTTTACATACACTTTTATAACAATTAATATATTATACCATCTCAATGCACAATAATTGTACGTTTCTTTTCTTAATGTACCAGTTTACTATGTAATTGCAGTATACTGTTTTTTTCTTCTATGGATTTTTAAATGGTTACCTTAAACCCGTACGTGTAACCCCGAAAAAAGTGGAATCATTTTTTTAACCCGAAACCCAGAAAATATAAATCCTTTTTATTGCCCCAAATATTTTTTTAAACATTGTTTTTCGAAACATATTATAACCCAAATTGTGAAACCGAAACTTAAGAAAGTGTTATATGTGCTTAATTTTCATTGTTTAAAAATTGTATAACATAATCGATAAATTAAAAAATGTAAAATACTGAAATGATTTCAACAACGATTTAGGGAAAGTAATTTTAAAATAAAGTTAGTACAGGTTACTATTAATTATATATTATATAATCTGCTATTGTTATCAATGGTCGTACATGTTTTATATATTATTTACTGAAATAATTTGATAAGAAAATCTTAATGTTTTTTTAAAAAAAGAAATTTTTTTTTAAATATAGGTACTATAATTCATAAGCCCCCGTCTTGTAAAAACAATATATATTATAAAAACATAATTCTTAATATATTCTGGTATAGAACCTAAAGAATCTTGGGTATTCCACAGTAGATTTTACAAGCGCTAAGAATTAAAATTTTCTTAGAATTTCCATAAATGAACGATAGTAAACTTGTTAGATTTTAAATTTGAAAACGGTTCCTAATAAATTATACATTATTATAATTTTTATTTTTTAATTCTTTTTATTTTTTTTTTAAAAAATCATTATAAAAATATGTATTTTAATTTAATTAAAAATTTTCCCAGTAAAAACACAGATTAACTTTTCATCTTCAGTTTTGCTAAAATGTATTATTTGTCTAAACTTATTCAGAAATCCACAATTAAGGAAATTCAATCGCACGTTTATTACAAAATAAAAAAATGATAGACACATGCTTATGATGAAATGTGCTTGCGTGCGCATGCGTACCGCGCGGGCAATACAGTACAAGCCAATGCACGCTCATCCTAATGAGACGGTTTATTTTTCACACAATGATAATACAAACCCGTACGTTTTCCGAAAATTGCCTATTCAATACTCCTTTAAAATGTTGCACCAATTCCCTACTTTACGAAAATTATTGTTTGAAATGTACCTATATAAAATTATAATATAAACAACTACATAAAATGAAAAGTTTCCTTACATTTTTCATTGTGTTTAAAAAATTATTTGTAGTTTTCCTATATCTATATAAAATATATTATTATATTATAATATATTTTTAGAAAACTTAAATTTAAAAAAAAATAAAATACATCGTGATTGCTGTATAAAATATTTGGAGCATTCCTTCAAGTCTCTATCCATATGTGTGTAATAGTTGTACTCATGGTACGTGGAAAATTCGTTTTTTTTTTTTTTACGGAATAAAACTATGTCCTTTGCAGTAAAAGAGCCCATTTAGTATTTTTATTTTTTCCCCCTCAAATAGACGACCGATTTTCAGGCTCATTGCGTAAAAATACATATTATTGCCAAATCAATAGTTTCCTCGCTTCACCTAGAATCTAAAATACAAGCGTTGTGATAATTTCTGTATATTTCCCAAATAAGGTTTATATTTTATACATGGAAGTTTTGTATCAAGTATTGACAATGGCATAATATAATAAAAGTTTCATATACTTTTTTTTAACTAGATTGTAAATCGCACTTTATAATAATATACATAAAATCGGCATTATGGAAAATTTTGAATAACAGCCAAATTAAAAGTTAAATTAGCATGAATAAATAAAATTATGAACCGTATTTCAACTATTTATGTTTATTTTATGCTCTGTATACACTGTATAATTTAAAAAGGGGTAGAAGCTATTTCAATTAAATATTGCATTCAATAAACTTTTTATGCACTTAAAATATGATTTATTTTATTTTGATACTTGGACTAATGATATAATAACACGTTAATTCTAACACATATTTTTTAACAAATTATAATCGTTTTAAAATGTAATATTGGAGAACGCTAAAACCTGTTACACACCCCAAACTGTAGTTTTTTTTTTTTTACAAAATAGAAGAAAAATATGTTTTTTTTAAATATCTATTTTAAGTAATAGTAAGTGTACATCTAAAATATCAATCATATAATAATTGTTATACTTCATCGCTAGGTATTAATTATAAATTTATACTCATAGTTGTATTTAAAAACAATTGATATTTTTGAATTTTGGTTATATGCATATTATGAAATAAATAACAAAATTGTAACACTCATTTACTTTTTACTGAGATCAAATGCAAATAAATTCATAACATTGATCGCATTTAAAAGTAATAACAAAGATTATTGAATTAAAAATTTAAAGTAAATAACATCTTTATAAATATTTAATTTTATTCTAATTATTTTTTTTTTGATATTTAAACTTACATTACACAATTAAAATCTATATACAAATAAACCTAAATTTAATGCAAAATTTTACAATACAATATTCTGTTCAGTATTTATTAATAATATTAATCTAATAGAATATAGTAAGTTAATGCGTCTATAGTAGTTAAATGTGAATATTTCGATAACGGAAAATTTATTATAAAAACATATAATTTATAAAAACATATTTATTCTTTCTATTGAATTTGATTATTTTATTGATAATTAATATTTTGTTTACTATCAGTTATTTTCAGTATTCCATCATTCCCAGTTTTTCAATTCATCTAGGTTTCTCTGTCTAAAATTAAAATAACTATAATATTATCTATTAAGTCAAATAATTTATTTTGATGCAAATCACTTTTACAAAATCTACAAAAGTATATTTAAAAATTAAAATAAAGAAAGAAACATAAATGATAACATTCGAAATATGTAGCTCAAAAATAAAAAAAATTGCAAGATTAGTTGTAATGTGTTCAAATTCGCTGGATAGTCGTTTTGATTTCGATTTTGCAAACAATTTTAGAATGGTAAAAGTGCTCCAAATTTATCGTGTTGCAACATGCTGCATCAATCATGTGGAAATAAGTATTTGGTAAAGGGGCGGTAACCATATACGTATAATATAATGTACGAAAAACATAAATAATGCATAGTTAACAACCGGTTCTAATAGCACACAACGAACGTTCAACAAATAAAGTAATAATAATCGGAAGGGATACAATTCCGATAATCATTCAACATAAATACGGAGAATCGATACCGAACGATATCAGTAAGCTGTAAACGACAGAAACACCAAGCACACCCAGAATATATCAAAAATAAAAATAAATACAATGGCCGTCAAGGTACATTATATTTTATATTCTCATCAATTCATATGTTTAGAACAAAATATGTGAAACTTATGACATTTATGTGAATTACATTTAACTACGTGAATTTTACCTAACATATATTTTCACAATATTTTATTTCAGATGATCATTTTCGCCGCCTGCGTGGCCACCACTCTCGCCCAATACGCCGCTCCGGCTTACCCAGCACCAGCATACTCTGCGCCAAAGGCTTACGCCCCAGAGCCCGCATACGCCCCGGCCCCGTACAGCTTCGAATACAGCGTAAACGACCCAACCACCTACGATGTCCACAGCCAATCCGAATACGCTGACGCCAACGGTTACGTCAAGGGAACATACAGCCTGGTCGAACCCGATGGTTCAGTCCGCACAGTCGAATACACCGCCGACGACTACAACGGTTTCAACGCCGTCGTCAAGAAGGAAGGTGGATACGCCGCCCCATCCTACAAGGCCCCGTCTTACTCTGCACCAGCCCCAGCTTACAAACCAGCTTACTCCGCACCAGCACCATACTCAGCCCCATCTTACTCTGCCCCGTCTTACTCTGCCCCGTCTTACTCCGCCCCGGCTTACTCCGCCCCGGCTTACAAGCCAGCACCATACAAGGCATATTAAGTGGTGGACCATTAACCATTCTATACACTTATCACCGAGATGATTTTTCATTATTTTTTATCACCTTTTCCTGTTATCTGATCATGTATAATTTATTAGATTGTTAAATAAATAATAAATTATTTGACATGTTATAAACAATTGTTAATTTTATTCGACGTTTGAAAGGGTCACAATATTTGATCTTTTTTTTTGGACGAATCCTGAGTGTAATATTGGTTATCCACGATATAAAATATTTAATATTAAAAATTATGAACAGGTGGACAACAGTTAATACTTTCCGAATCAGCGTTTTTTTTTTTTGTAATATTTATGTGGTTATGTATTATTATGCTATGTTAAGTATATTTATTAAACAAAATCATTTTTACACGACTGCTGAAGGAGAGTACATTATTGGTTTAATCGTAACATGTGTATGTACGTTATACCTATGTTTGTAAAATGCAAAAAATTAAAAAAAAAAATTTTATTTTAATTTTTCATTATATTATATGCATTTAGCATTATATTTTTACTATTAGTAACAAACAAATAAAAAAGATATAATAAGAAATCATGTGCTCATCTACAACTTTACTCATGGTGAAACCGTTTAGTAGTAAAAGTCAAAAGTAACTATGTCAATGAATTATAAAGATAGACAGATACAACAAAGATATAAGAATTTAAAATTTTTATATAGAAACCTAGAACTATACAAGATCGGACAGAAAGTCCACACTACGAACGTGCTAAATTCCTGGTTTCTAAACGTATTTCAAACAATCCTATAATTTAAATCTTATACATAAATAGGAATAAAAATTAACCACTTTTTCATGAGAAGCTATTTATTTAATTCTCCGTCCGTTTTTGCTCGTAATTGTCGCGTATTCCTTTTTCTTTGTCGTTTTCAAACTATTCTCCGATCATTTTCAGATTTTTTCATTTTTCGTTTTTCCGCATTCATGTTCTTTCTCTGAGCCCGGATGAAAAAACGCGTTTATAAAGATGCCATCCAGCCATTATCACTAGATTTTTCCCACGCTATAGTCTTATCGCATCAAAATCTGTGACCTATCCCGATGATTTTTGACACCGTATATGTCGGATTCACGTACATTTTTCACGGACGTTTTTACGCCTGACTGAATCTTTTTTTTTCTTCAAATCGTCTCCATCCGACTGGGACGTTCGTTACAAATATGTATCGTTCGTTGTCTGAATTGTCTAAATACGAGATATGTCGACCACTGTATTATTTCAATTATGTAGCTTAGTAATTTAGTGCGTACGGAGTTAAAGTTTGCAATTCGTGGATAACTAAACTAGGGAGACTAAAAATGTAAACTAAAAAGCTAACTACCATTTGTGTGAAAAAAATTGGCTTAGTGGTTCCACATCAATGGATACCAAACAACAGTGCCTATATTATGATAAAAGTAATTATTATAATCAGTATAATTATTATTATTTATGATAATTATATCAAATAAGTACCGAATAGTATAGACAATATTTTGAAGAATCTAGACTTAAGAACGCCTATTCAACACGGTTAATTCTTCCCAGCCACCGCCATGTTCATCAAACACAGTTTGTTTTCATTAGTTATGAAATTAACCGTCTACTTAACGTTAAAATATAATACATTAGTAACAATAATGAAAATATTAAATGATAATACATTTTTAATATAACTATATTTTTGTGTTAGGTATTGATTTTTTTTGGGGAGATGCAGTCTCGAAGACTCCTTCGAATGGTCGCCACTACGTTTTTGTATATATATAAATTAAAGAACTTTACGATACGGGCCCCAGTTCAAATCCCACGTCGCCGATTCGATTTTTTGACATTTTTTTCCCTCAGTCTTAGCGTCCGTTGGAGACAATTTACTAATACTATAATGTTGAAACATAATACATTTTCTTATTTTAGTTATAATTATTATTTCGTTTGTTTAAATTACGTATTGTACCGAGTACCTATTATAGATTCGATAATTTAATTAAATTAAATTTAATAATAATTAAATACTCTATTACAATTCCGTATTCGATTTCTACTATGTTTTTTCGGATATTCGTAGATTTCTATCTGGCACAAAAGTTTTATTATAAATCCGAGAACTGTAGGTCCGACCTACTGGTTCACACACAATAGATGCACCTAAACTATAATAGTTTTATTATTTCATAGTAAATGTATTTCAAATTGTCGGACTTCCGTAATATTTTCATTTAAATTCACACATGCGAGTGAACTTTTATCATAGGCATAACGGTATTTAATCGGACTTTCGAACATTTCCACCTGGCGACAACGGTTATACAAAACCCCGTGAATGGTATATTTAAGCCCGACTGACTTCACAATTGCAGAGCAGGTACCTACTTTATTAGGTATATATACTATACATTATATTATATTATTATATTTTTATTATACTCACATTATATTTAACGGTAAATGTATTTAAAATCGCCGGACTTCCGTGATATTTGTTAAAACTTCAATTTAATTTATATTGATGTGTAGTTTAGACGTTCTGTTTAACTCGTTACACTCAGGCGAGAACAAAACGAAGCGTGGTTGGACTTCTTATAAAGACTTGAGAATAGTATGTTTGATACATTTTTTTAATACCTACTTTGTCAACCTACACTTTAGGTATAAAGAACTATCTTCTAATAAGCGAAAAGCCAGTTTTATTCATAAATCCACACCTCACCGACACTGCCGCATCATTCCCCTGCATACTTAAGCAGAATTTTTTTTTCTACGTAAAACAATAATTGACAGTGGTGGAATCGAAAATTGTATTTATTTTTGTTATTAGTTTTTACTTCTCGGTATTTTTTTCCGAAGTTTGGTTTTAGTCTCTCTTTTAATTTTTATTTAATATATTT
This sequence comes from Pemphigus obesinymphae, assembly GCA_025469235.1. Classification (NCBI taxonomy): domain Eukaryota; kingdom Metazoa; phylum Arthropoda; class Insecta; order Hemiptera; family Aphididae; genus Pemphigus; species Pemphigus obesinymphae. Next base: position 74,316 of record JAIPRL010000146.1, read on the forward strand.
AATTATTAAAAAAAAAAAATGAATTCTGAATACTCTAACTTTAGGTGTCCGTATCAATAGTCAGTTATCAGCATTAACCTAGGAAATCCAAAATACTGTTATAAGACATACTATGTAAAATTTGTTTAAAAGTCCGTTTGTCGGTATATGTAATACTATTTCCTATCTAGACCAATATAATATGAATATTTTATTAATTATAATATATTTAATTATATAATAAATGGGGGGTTTTTTTTTAATGTATAAGTAATAGTTATATTCTATGTGATTGATGACTAATTTTTTGTATGGTTTTGACATACTAACTTGATATTATCAAAGATCATTTCAGTGGCTTTAACATAGTTATGAAAAATAATAATTATTGAATGGATTAATTACACTATATAGTGTATACGCTTTGTATACAGCGTGCTTTATTGTAAAAATGAAAGCTTTATATTTTCACATAGGTGTGCATTTTCCACATTATGGAATTATGAGTTTTTACGTAAGAAATTATATTTATTATACTTACCTCAATTATAAAACACGTGTGTATTTCATACAATGTTCTCAAAAATATTCTGAAAATAAAGAAAGTTCAATATTAATATTATATTTAATATATTTGGCAGTTATTATACTCATTGTGGGAAGAGATGGTCATGGGCCTAACGTGCTTTATCATTCTAGTGTATTCGAGTTATTATTTTTTGTCAATGATCAGATAATTATATTTAAACTAAGATATTGTGTTATAAATTACATATTTTTCTAATATCGGAATAACAATATAACCATATAACAATGTATGTAATACATAGGTATCTTACATCATTCTTGAATTTCGTCGTAACATTATCTTGTATTTGATATAAAATAACCATTTTTTATAAGTTTTGCTGTGTATTTACTGGAATTTTAAAATGCATATTTTCTATATTAAAATAACTACTTACATACTAATGTATGTACATTTCATAAATATATATACCTACAGTGAAGTGATCTACTGGTACATCTTCAGATGGTAGATTATCATTATCTTAATATTTCACTCACTTTAGCGCAAGTATAAATCTTGTGTTATTATCATAAATTTGATTGTAATGATGATTCATTATATTTGAAATGAGAGTAACTAATTTTTTTTTTAAAAAGAAAACCTTTAATTCTTTTCATAGGTTTTTCAGATTATCCTTATTTGTATTGAAATTAAATAGATACTAAGGATATAATCTCTTTAATGCTTCAAGTCCTTTTAATATAATTAAATTTATATTCAATTGAAGGACAGCGTTTTTTTGATATTATTTATTGCTCAAAGTGTATTTATGTAAAACAATTAATAATATAAATAAATGTACGCATAAAATTGTAATATATTCATATTGACGTAATAATATACGCCTTACATAGAGTACAAGATGTCAATTTTTGGACAAGAAAAATAAACCATACCCATTATATCTGTACCTACTAGGTATATGAATTGTATATGGTAATTGTGATTATTTTATGACTATATTATACATGAAATAAGGTGTAGGTACAATTATCTACCTACAAAAATAATTATAACATAATAAATGTACAAACCTAGAATTATTTAAAATATTTATATGGAATATGCCAATGGCTATGAAATGATTATTACCTATAGATTTTTAATAGGCAGAATATATTAACTAATGTATTCCTTAAATATGTACAACTTAAAAATTTATAGGCAAATAGGTCAATGATTTCAGGTATGAATAAACAATTTTGTGTATCAAGTTGGTTATTATTAGTATTTTTGAACTATAGTGGCTACATATTAATATATACTATAATATGATTTTCTCCTATGTACACTGGAAATAAATAGAGGATATTAAAAATAGTTTTATCGTACGTGAAAACATATATATAGACTAGAATCAGTGTTGAGATTTATCTGGATAAATTTATCAAGATAAATAATGTATGAATTATCAGCTGTAGTAGTAGGTATATAAGATAAATAATTTTATTATCTAGATAAATAGATAATTTTTAATAACATTTAATTTGTTTAAATCACGAATAATTGAATAACATCATCATAATATTAATATAGTTATAAATAGTACACTGAAGCTCCTCTCAGAATCATTTTTTTTTTTTAATGCAATGATTATCATTGCTTTGGAATGCTATATATATTCTATCCGATATATGATATAGGTATAATATAAATAATATATATTCTACCGACACCTAACGAACGAAGTGCACCTTTTTAAAAATTTTCAATACCTATTATTAATGTTATTATCAATTATTGTGTTGTAGGTATACGTACAGCTGTAATAAATATTGTTATTATTATAAAACATTAATATTTATATAATATTTGCAAGTCAATACGTTTATTTTTACTTTACACTTAGAAATATATAAAGAAAAAAAATATTATTATAAAATTTTAAATGGCATTTTTTTAAATTATATAGTTTTAATACATTTTTTTATTCAAATCCATAAATAAAATGTAAACTGTGTGTAAACTATGTATTATGTATTTAAACTAATAATCAGTTGTTTAAAACAAATAATCTGGTTTTTTTTCTAGATAAAATATATTCATCTTTTATCTAGATAAATTTTAGAAACATAATCTATTATCTTTATCTAGATAAAAAAGCACTTATCTGCGTGCTTAACGCTGACTAGAATTAAACTGGTTTCTCTCTTAAATTTTAAGATACAATGTTTTTATTTATACTTATTGATTAATGAGTCATTAATTTTAGTAAGATATAAATCCATTTCATGAATTTTTGATTAAATTGATACTAATTTAGTTTTATATACTTTTACATAATTGAGTATAAATACACTTTTTATACTATATTTTTTGTAAATATTTGAATTTTTCGTTTTTTGTTCGATTTTATACCTAGTTCTTTTTTAAATTTAACTTTCTGTGTTTCATTATTTCATTTTTTTTTATCAATTATTTATACATGCGTTGTCGACAGCGATGATGATCGGCGTCATCTTAATGGATATCACATGTTTATATACTTGGTTCCACCACGCAACCAGCTGTATTATGCGTCTATGCCATAGTCGAGTATCTTATTGTACGCGGTATTTATACCGTCGTTTACTCATCTACCGAAATGAAATTCATAGCATCGTCGAAACAAGTGCTGTTTTAGTGTTAAAAATTGATTAGAATTAAAATTATTTTGTTTTTTTTTTGTTGCACGTAGACATCGTTAATAATTTGTTTTCTGATTTTTATACGAATCATTAAAAAATAAATTAAATATTTTGTTACGTATTTTAAATATAAGTACACACCTATTTTTTTTTATTTATTACAATAATGTCCGATCCCTATTAAGGATGATTTATGAAATATTCTATTTTATTTTATAATTGTACACATTGTATTATAATTGTTCAAGAAAAGTCCCGACTCACTTAAGTTTGTTGAAATTTTTCATAACAAAACCAAAAAAAAATTCAAAATCCATCTGGTTCTTTTTGTAAAATTTTACCTAATCAGTTTTATCGAGTTTAGTCGTAATAAATCCACTTAGTTTAACTTAATTTAAAAACTCAACATTATATAAACGTAACTTGGAACTTTTTAATGAGGGAATTTTATTAATAATCTCCTCCTCCTAAAAACCATTTTGTCTAGGTATACACAACGTAAGCATTTATTTTATATTTATATTATCTCTATAATCTCTCTATATATCATGAAGAAATATATCTTGAAATTCTTTACAAACATCAAATGTGTGTATGCTGAATAACAATATTATAAATAAACAACTCATAAATTAAGAGTTAGATATGCAAAATAAGCAACTTAAAATCCTGAATTATATAATAATTTATAACTCATGATTTAAGTCAGTAAGTTAAATTTAACTTACGAATTTAAAATTTTATGACGAATTAAAAAAATAAATGAAATTTCTAACTTATATGAGTTATAAAACATGTTGCTTAATTATAGACTCATAGCGAAGAAAGGTATCACTATGGTTTTACAATAATGTAAAGAAAATTTAAAGGATACATAAAAGTTAATTAAAACTAGACATATCCAAAATTATTGTTATAAATCGGAAAAAAATCAATACCTACCAGAGATTTAAAATTTGCACCAAATATTTACTGTATCTATAACATGATAATGACGTGAGAAAATTGATTTTTTTTATTATTATTACTAATATTCCGTAATTCACGAAAAATTGGCTAAAATAGAAAACTACCGAAAATAAAGAAAAATTATTATTGGTACATAAGTAAATCAGAAAAAAATACTATCAGCTTCGCTCAGAATTGTGTTTTGAATTTAATAGGCGTTTTTAATAAGTCCAAACAGATTCAATATTATATAATTACACATATAATATACGCATATAATGTATTAATTTCCAAAACAGCAAGGGCGGCATAGCCCTTACAAATCTTACCAGAGGGTACAGCCGCCCCTCTCGCTCTCCTCGGCTCACGTATATGGCTTATTATATTAATACACGTGTAAAAACGAATAACATAAAGTATAGGTAACAATTTTATCTACGTACATACTGTGTTGTTTAGACTAATTTATATTTCAATATTATATAATATATATGTAACATAAACCTGTCACCCGGAATACACGGCCGACATGTATGCGAAATTTTTTTATCGATCGGTCGAACCGTAGGGATTTCTATAATTCTATACGACGGACATATAAATGAACTTTGGAAATCGTATATAGGTATACAAGACAGAATACCCGAATTCGTCCAAAATGTATAATTTAGTTTCTATTTTCATTTTCCGTTTTTTTTTTTTTTTTTTTTTTAATATACGTTATGAATAATGGTATTGATAAAATAAAATACGTATATATATTATTATAGATAACGCGAAATAATATTACCGGGCGTTATCCGCGCAGAGAAATACGGATTTGTCGTACCTATTTATAATTTTCACTTTTGAATATGTCATAACTTAAAATATTCGTATCCATGTATTGACAGTCCAGAAAAAAAAAAAAAAAAAAAAAAACGAAAAACGAAAAATGTACTCCTGATTTTTCGTACCGATCAAAAGTCAAATAATGTAAGTACTTATAACGTACAATATATAGGTATAGAGGTACTCACGTACCTACGTACCTATTATATTTTGATCGTAACACGTGAGAAGTTCAAAAATTTATAAAATAAAATACCGTTGGCCATACGTATGTTATTGGAATAATAAAGAATAAAATGTTTTAGCGCTACATACGAGGTACCATTTATGTAATTATATTGTTACAATAGCGTAGGGGCACAGTAACCGCTATTTTTAAAACATTATTATACAGCGTACGTACGTACACGTCATAGATAATTGCATTAAAACAAGATCGCCAACGTGAAGTAATGGTAAAGGTAAGTAATGAACATGATAAAGAGTAAGTATTACAATAACATCTCGTGTTGCCCAGGCGCGCTGGAATAATTTAGTGAAAGTTAAAACGCGCATTTTATAAGTTTCTATACGTTCGTTAAACCGACGGCACATAAACGCAAAAGCCCGTTTATTCGAGTTTAAAAAAATCATCGTGTTTCTCTACGTGCACACAAACGTCGATAACGTTGATTGAATAATATTATTACCATTATTATTATTATTATTATTATTATTTCAAAACGTCAGATCAAAATCGACCGTTTGTTTTTAAAACTGTTTTTTGTTTTTCAAGTATAATTTTTGCTTATCGACTTGATTGTATATATACACAACATACGTGTATAATATTATGTATATACAATGTACATATATATACTCTCTATATTTTAACGTCGATAATATTGTGTAATGTTCGTCGTCGAGTAAACGCATGACCGAACAAACGCGTCTTAGCGTCAGGCGGACACAATAAAAAAATGACTGCACGCAGAGAAAGAGATCCGAATCGCCGTAGAAAATGTTAGGCGCTATATATTATCATCGGCGAAACGGTTTCGAAAACAATAACGGGTTATAATGCGTCTTGCTCGTAATTAAAACGATTGTTATCCGCACAGAACACGTCACACGTTGTATCGTCTCGACCACGGCAATCATAAAACGGTAGGTATTTTATTACCAAAGAGATTTTTAATAAATACGCGCGCATGAGGGCCAATCTCTCCGCTGAACGTTTTATTCTAAATTTTGTAAACATTTAACTGCATCATAAGGAATAAAAACGATAAATGCTAAGACCTCCATAAACTCCTGTACATATATTATATTATATAATACGCCGACCTTAAAATCATGACTACGACCAAATCACCGTATTTTATTTTAATCAAATATATATTATATTTCGTTTTAAAGATATTTTTAGTTTTCCAATTTGCTCTTTAAACGTCCAATTTCAAATGAATCTTTAAAAATAATATATAAGGTAGGTATACCGCGAATGTGTATTTATATTTTAAGAAAAACAAATTATGCAGTGGCGCATTTTTCATTTGATAAGGCAAACATTTGAGGCCTACATGGGTACTCGTATTTTTTTTTTTTTTAGAATATGTAATACATAAAATCTCTCACTAATATGTTTTAACATATATATATAAAATGTCTAAAAAAGTGAGAAACAAGTTAAACATAATACTTCATAGTTTTTTTTACCTTTATAAGCTTATATATATATATATATAGTACATATATAATAATATTATGTATATTATTACATATGTACTACCTATGTATATCATATACTTAAAATGTGTGTATACTGTATATATATATATATATATATATATTGTTGTGTTGTGGTAACATATTTACAAAGTTAATAATAATCAATAAAAAGGAATAACGACAAACAGATATCTGTGTAGATACCTGACTCGATGACTGACACCTGTATTAAGTATCCTATGAGTATTATTTATTATTATATGTTACAAATTAATTAGTCATGTTAACATTGATAATGATTGTTTATTTTATCCAAGGAGGTAAGAGTATAACTTTTTTATATTTGGGGGTAGGGCAACGGCCCCCTCTCTGCCCCACCTTCTCCTGCAACACTGAAATTATGTTTTGGAAAATTATGACACCAAATTTTCTTTTACGATCAAGCGTTTATTTTTATCAATAACTAATTATTCATATTACCACAAATCCCTGATTAAAAGCGTATGAACTAGTATTTTATACTATATTGCTAAAAATATTATGTTTTGAGGTTAAAATGGTTTTGGTTAACATAAATTAATCGTACAGATAATATGGTTCCAAGTCAAATAGAGAATTTTCCCAATATCCCAATATTTTTAAATTACTTTATACAATGAAAATATGTCGTATGTAAATTCGATGAGTGAGCAAAGTGTCACTCGATTTTATTATTTTTTCAAATACTGAAATATGATCATTTATTTTTTTTTTTCATTTAATCATTTAATTTAAAATAAAAATAGAAATACATTACTAATGAAATTATAATAGGTATAACATTTTTACTTATAAATTACAATATTCATCTATAAAAATCTTCATTTCACGCATGGGTCAAAACAGTATTTTAGTTAAATAAAAAAAAAAAAAGAAAATGTTTGAAATTTTAAAAAATATATTTACCATAATGTGACTATCAAGTTTTGTGATTGAAATATTCATTTGAATTCAAAGTATATTAGGTGCGTCATTATATTAATGTTTCTATATCGAATTGCGCTAAAAGTACGGTAGGTACTGTCCCACTTTCCATTAAAGTTATGTATAACTTATAGATAACCGGGTTTATCGATCTACAGTATTGTTTACGAATTAATTTTACAAACCTAATTTTTCGACAAAATGAGGGACATAAATTATCCTATGTTTATGTTTAAAGATACTTAAATATATATATATTTTGGCTGATGTTTACATTATTATTGTAATTTAGGACTAATAACGATTCTATTCATTATTGTATATTATCTAAATATGTAATTTATACGTAAATGATTATATATAAACGTAATCAATATACAGAAAAGTTCTGACAGCGAAAGTAAGCTGTCATCACCGGAATCTAATCACGTTATTTTGCACCGGAAATGAGTTTAAAAAAAAAAAATAAGAGGGCAAAGAAGGAGTGCTGGGCTAAATATGCCAAGAAAATTCAATTTCGCGTTACTTCTTTCGGTTAACTTTGGAACGAATCGCGTGACTTTGGTCCCATTTATTTATATTATATTTGTATAAAATTGTATATGCGACAAAATATGTTGCACTCGTATAAATATGCCATGGAATAAATGAATTACCCCGTATTACGTGAATGTTTACAATTTTCGACGAATTAAAGTCAAATATATTTACAACGTTTGTATTGTGACATATTTTCTAAAGAATGTTATTTTCACGTGTTCGCCAGTGCACATTCCATACTTTTAAGAGGTTCAATTCTCAAATAAATAGTTGACATTGATGTGCAAAGACGACATTGTATAATGCACATAGCTATTTGCACGATTTTCTGTTCCACGACTACGATAATAATATATTATGACATTATAAAATTGCTAGTCACCGCATAATGATATGGTGTATAGGTATATACATATCATAATCGTTGATGATAACAATGAACACAAATTATCGAAATTATCGTCACCGTGAGAAAATTGTCGATACAAAATAATATAGATATGTACCTATAATATATATCGCATTGAATTTAGCCAAGTTCAAAGATAATAGGTCAATAATAATACGCATTATAGTTTGCATGGTAATTATAAAATTATTAATATGTGATACAGGGAATTTTTTAGGAATTTTTTCTAGCCGCACAAACAAGCCTAAAGTTGTTCATAGCCAAATAGTATTAGGTTTATATGACGCACTATACTATCATATTATTATCTCTTACAAAAATAATTCAAGGAAAATTTAGTGGCCCGATTCCAATCTTTCAATTTCAAACAATTTTCAATATAAAATACTAATTTTTTTTTTTTTTTCATTATTTAAAGATGTCTCTTAATATTTCAAGATCCATTGAATCATATTTAAATAATATATACTTATAGGATATTCGGGTAAAAATCTTTCTTATAAGAAATTGACTGTAGTTGATTTTTTAGAAAGATCAAATTTCAATTTTATCGAAAACGAAGGAAAATTATTATTATAAATTAGAAAACAGTATTACATCGATCTGCGCTCAGTTTTTTTGAAAGAAAAGATTTATCAACACTTTCAGACTCAAAGGATTCAATAGAACCACCAAAAATTTAAACTTAAAACAAATAATAAAGTAATTAAAATTGTTTTAAGTTTTATCTTTACTTGTTAAATCTAAAAATAACCACTCTTATTTTATACGAATTCGCATTTATATCATAGCTCTCTGAAGAACTCGGCAGGTAAACTTCATGATATAATTATTGCTTTAATTACTGGAATCTAATTATTTTTATCCAGGTAAGTATTTATAAATAAATGAATTAACCAAGTTGAAAAATTAATTTTTTTTTTTTAGATACTGCACAAAATATCAATTAAAACTGTATAATTACTTCTGCGCATACAATAATCACTGATGTTTTGTGCATAGAGTTCAACGAAATATAATTTTTATTACTTTTTTAGTTTCCGCAATATACCTTCACATTCATAGAACTTTGTTACTATAAATATTATGATATGCATTAGATAAATTGTATATTTAATGGGTTCCGGTCAATGTATTACTGAAATGCATTCTATTCACGACAAAACGTTACCTTGAAATGGGTACATTCTATATAAAAATAAACCTCTGTGACATCTAAGAAGGTTGTACAATGACCCGACGGATCTTCCAATCATATATGCATCAATATGGAAATTAAGCCGTGTAAACTTATGTTATTAAACCTGGGATAATATACTGAAAACCGTCTTTTTCTACGTCCATTATATAATTATTGTTATGCCACTTTCGTCGAAATATATTATTTTTAGAAAAATTACTTTCAAAACTATATAATAATATTACGAATATTTATAAATAAAATACGAATTGCTTAATGATATTCAAAAATAATACCGTATATTCTAACAAAAATATTATATTTAAATATAAACAATGTATTTTTGTAAATATGTTAACCTAATATTAAAATAGTATTGTAGGTATCATACTATATTGTTTCTAAAAATAAAAACTAAATAATATTTAAAAGTTCGAGAAAAATAAAAACGTTTTTCATAACTTGCAAATGTCTGCAGAGTAGAACACATATCTTTTATTCTAGGAAAACATGATTTAACTATAAATATTATATAAAACAACAAACGTATATATGTACTTCATAAGAAAAAGGCAGTCTACTTATTTAGTTATGTTTACGTGCATTGTCGTATAAAATTTTAAAGCTACTACCTTATCGGGATATTACGTTATGACTACGAATTTTTTTTGAATAAGTAAAGTTTTAATAAAATGCATGAAATACAAATATGAATATTCAACTGGAAACGCCAAATTCTACGAACAACGGGTTTTTTCAAAGTCAAATCAAAATACGCAAATAATAAATTAAAAATACTTTTACAATAAACAAATGCCATGTTATGAGATTTTCTTAAAACGAATAATAGTTTAAAAACGTTTGAAATGTTTTTTTTTTGCTTAAAAATCCGGTTTAGATCAATAAAACACCGTAGTAGATATTATTATAATATTTTATTATAATCTACTAACTATACCTCTACTTATAATATACTCAGTTTAGTGTTTAAAAATAGACAAACTTTATTTACTTTTAGGTTAAATGTGGATACATTTTCATCTAATCTTATTGTAAAACAATTATTATTGTCGGGGTTAATACAAAAAATATTTATCTTTAATTAATGTCTTATGATACGGATGTTTGGAGGCAGTGGTTGTTGCGGCAATGGACATAAATGGCCGGTAAATGGCAAGAAGAAGAATACATTTTTTACAAACTTTTCGACGAAAAAGAGTTTATTATTATTGTAATTGGATCATTATAACGTTTTTAAGATTAATGATATGAAAATGTTTAAAAAAAAAAACTGTATTCAACGTGAAATGGCGTATTCGATTGTTATACTTAGTTACAAATCAATATTTGCTTCAAGTAAATGGTACAGTAAAATATATCATATAATATTTGAATAAAAAAGATTTTCTGAATATACTACACGTATATAGAAGGTGCCAACGTATGCGCCATTTTCAGTTTATTTTCCGACTATACATAATGTAGTGTACGGTGTACACATTAGTTACCGGAACCGTATCTCATTTGAGATCAAAAGACTAAACGGAGGCGGCGAACATTAAATTCTCGTAAAAGACTTTTAAAAGTCAGTAAGAAAATATTACGTTAGTGCAATCACAGATCAAAAGTATGGACCAACCGTTAAAAGGACTGTTTCTCCGGTGATAATGTTAGAAAAACGTTTGTGTGGAAATTCCGAATAGCCTCTTTTTCTTTTTTTTTTCACCATTCACGTTTTCCCCGTACACAAACATTATCTCTACGTAGATACGATTTAAACACAATGTCACGACAGTGTCGGTGAAAAATACTCTTTCGTTTAGCACGTACTTAAACGTTAGGTATATCAGATTGAACCGCATAGGTGACTATACCATCTAAATCGTTGCAGAAGATGATTTGAATAATACATAAAAACGTTAAAAATTCTATGAAAATTATTTTTAAAAAAAATGTGAATTAGATAGATCGTTTCACTTGAGGTGGTAATTTAAAATAAAAAAGGGGGACCGTTCAAAAGTATTTAGTTGTTTATATCGAATTACAATCGAAATTTCGAGTTGAACCTATTTTCAAAAGTTTGTTTACTCCTGAAAACATTTTGGGTACCTGCAGAACCCCATTTAGATACGACCAAGATATTAAACTGTTTTTGAATATCGTTAATTTAAATACGGGAATGGTAGGCTGTAGAAGGCATACTAGAACATATTTTATCCAGAGCCTTGTGCTCATACGAAGGCTTCGCTCTAAAAGGTCATTTATTTAACCGTTAGTTATGTTTAGTTTTGTTACGTTGACAATGATCTATTTTTTTAATTAATAATTATTGAGTGTTTTGAGAAAATAATAAATACAGTGGCGCAAGATTAAAATACTAATGGGTAGTGGATTATAGGTAATAGATATGCGCCATGCAACTTCAACCCATAATTATCCGGAACATGTTATACGCGTTTCTGCAAAAAAAAATAAAAATAAAAACAAATCGTTTTATATTATTAATGTAGGTAGTACATTTCTATTAATAAAAATATGTATTGGACTATATAAAAGTTAAATCTGCTGTTATTTTCTATTTATTTGTTCATGTTAATCAAAGAAAATATGGTTTGTAATAAGTTTGTACCTACGATTAAAAATTAATTATATTTATAACCTTGCGATAGTGTTTTGTCCAAGCCCTCGCACAACCTAACATCGTCCTTGTTGCTATAATCTAACCTAACGCATTATATTATTGACTGGTGTAGGTGATAATGTATTATTATAATTCAGGATAACGTAAGTATATATAATCATATAATATCTATCGTACACAATTATATAGTAAGTTAAACCCACCGATAGTGTGCTTCATATTTCCTAACTGACATATGGCAACAGCATATGCTAAGCTAACCAGGATAGTGTCCTATCCATATCAGAAATTGACCTTAGTTAAACCCATCGTAGTATCCAGTTATCCGAGGATATATCACCGGGGAAAATTCCTTCCGGCCATCGACTCCGATTGAAACCAGTTTGTTTTGTGTAACTACCAATTTGGAAGCCCGATTGATAGAAAGAAAAAAATAATAACATACACGTACACATACACTATAATTAGTGTTATTATTATAATTAGTAAGGTTTATAAATAAAGCAGAGTGATATTTGTAAAAATGTCTCCTACAGAAAAACATCCATGTTGACTTATTGGTAGCCTAGAACCTTGACATTTTGTTCGTTAAACAATTTTCAAATATTTTAAACTGTTTGAAAAAATTATTTTTGTCGATACTTATTAACAATGCAAATTTAATTTATAAAATTAATATTTATTACAATTTTTTAAAAATAATTCCAAATAATAACTACATATTTTGAAGTAAGTAGGTTCGTATAATATATATGCCTATGTGAAAATAGATATATGCATTTCTATCAATCATATGATTTTCAAACATGTTTTCATCGAGCAAAAATTGAAAAACGTTAATATTAAAAATCGAAGTTGCCGGGAAAATTAACCGACCCGAAAGACCTTTTCAGGACCTCAGGAGCTCAAAACCTGTAATGTCCCGGCTAAACCGGGACATATGGTAACTTTAACCTAGGTGGCTCAAGTATACATTTACATTTCTTCAAAATCCGACTTCTGATTAAAAATTCCATTTTTGGCCACAACAAAGTTTTAGAAGGATTTTTTTTTTTAATGGCTTTGAGAAAATATGTTTATTACTAGTTATGTTTATTTTTTAAATTGAATAACATATATTATATATGTACCTACACCGGATACGTATAATATATTCATACAGAATCGTATTTTAATTTACATCGAAGCCCGTTGAGCTTGTTCACAAATTACGTAAAACTGTACTAATCGCTCTAGAAAAAAAAAAACAATTATTATTTATTTCAACGATACTTAATCGTTAGTTTGTTGACCTCAGCGTAAATATATAATTTAAATTAATTTATGTACATTTATTGAAGTTATAAGTATGACCTACTTTTAATATGAAATCATATTTAACCATGTAAAATATCAATATTAATAATACGATTAGTATTGAAAGGTGAAACGAGTATCGCCATTATTACCAATTTTTATTTTCATTCGAATTTAATTTGTCTTGACAAAAAACGGTTATATATTAATGTATTGAACATTGTTTTTTTATTATTCGGTTAAAAAGGAACTTAGCCTATACAGTACATTAGTCGTAGATGAATTCCGTAAAATTTTTAGTGATATTCATCTCTAAATAAAATTGGATATCCATACTGATTATTGTATAATGTATATTACTTGGAGTTTTCTAAATGTTTTGGTGTTAAATTAATATTATATATTTATATAATTACCGTTCATTGTCAAAAAATAAATTTTAAAACTATTAATACATCAAGGACATATATTTATGGAGTGTAGGATGGTGTACGAAATTAGGATTTATTGTGTATTTAATATATAATTTTTTTTTTTTTGCGATTAAAACATATTTTATGCATAAAATATCAACATATATCTATATAATCGTATATATTATAACATAATTTATGATTATACCACATGAACTATGATATTTGTATTATATTTTCTGTTATGAGAATGGAGTTTTTTCTTACAAATTTTTCAAGTGTACAAAACACCTTGGGGCACATTGTATCTATGGTATATGTACATAGGTACATGTGGGTGTGTGTATGTGATTGAATTTTCTTATTTCATGATTTATTTTCCTTTCGATGCGTTCAAATATTGTAGTGATTGAATGTTGAAAAATATTAATGTTTATATTATTTTAACTATACGAGTATATAAATAATATTTTCATTTCCCTCGCACATTATAATGTAACTATAAAATACTATTATATATTATAAAACAAACGTTAAGAACCGATAACAATTTATGCAATCATAACATTTATTTACACTTTCTTGAATAACGTGAGTACTTTATTCATTTAAATATTACTTAACTTATTTAATAAAAATTAAAGTTTCTCCGCGACCTTGTACATATGTATAGTACATATTCGTATTAGGTGTCCGATCATGAAGGCTGTAGTATAGCATAATTTAGGGAATGAGCCCCGAAATATTATGTAAAAGTCTTAGGGGATAAAATGTAAAATTATCTAAAAGAAAGTCAAAAATTAGTTCAACACAACGTATAATATGTGTTACGTGATGTTTGATTGGATATAAATATATAATTTACTATTCTAAAATTTGACCATAATTTGTTTTGCTCGAGCTGGAATAATATATTATATGATCGATATCATATATAATATTAAAAACAATTTACTATTTAGAGCAAGGCCATTATATATATATATATATGACTTATGATTGTTTTAAATTTACATACCTAATAAATAATAATATATTATTTAATTAACAGCAATACATTTATATCGGTTTTGAGTTTTCGCGATGACAAACAATTATTGCCATTATAATCAAGAAAACAGAAACTCCATTATTTATACTTAGTTAAAATTCAATATAGTCTATAGGACAACATTGGTTGTTGTTCGGGTTCTAATGGAATATTATAATTACTATTTACAAGCTAAAAACATGTATACACAGTGCAGGGTCCAGGAAATGGTGTCAGAGTTTTAAAACCTTCCCCTGAACCACGACATTCAATAATTTAGAAAAAATTCAATAAAAAAAACGATGTAACAAACAAATGTACGTTTATGAAAAAAAAAAAAATACTAAACCAACCATGACATTTTTTTCTAGTTACGCTTCTGTGTGCACACACAATCGATTGCTCCACAAATTAAAAGCTACTATTGATATGAATCATTTTTATTATAAATGGAAAATACAATTTTTTTAAAGCATGTTATTTATTTTTCGCCGGAGATGTGTTTAGCTTAACAAATAGATTGAAAATTTCACTTTAACATTTTGATAGTATTTTTAATATTATTTTTTACTATATTATGAAAATGTCGTTGTGACTTAGTTAGAGCTTAAAATATATTAAGCAATATTAATTCCTTCGTGGATTTTTTAACATCAGAAAGAAACATATAGCTATATCAGTATACTATATACATATATGAATAGTCATGGCGTTGACACTGAGACTATATACGGAAAAATCTGACGTTTGGACATGCACGTTTCCGATTCGTCCGGAGTAATCATGATAAGTAATCTATGAGTAATCTATGTGAAAATTTAAAAAAAATTAATAAAAATTAATATATTTTCAATAATGCAGTAAAATACGATATTTTTGCTTATGTAGGCGGTGTCTTATTTATTTTTATTTTAATTTTATGTAAATAAATGTAGGTATAAATATTAAACCATACAATAAACCAAATATATCTGTGATTTTAATAAAAATATAGATTAATTTAATAATATGGTTGTTAATATACATCTAATAAAATGTTTAATTTAATGTTTGTTGATTTAGAAATAAAATATTTGTTAATTTAACAGTAATAAATAACAAAACGCATTATTGATTTAACAATATCTTGGGTGAAATTGTCAAATCGAATACAAATTTATTTGAATTAACAAATATTTTGCTAATTCAATTATAAATATTTTGTGTTCATTTCTTTCTTTCTTCTTCGTAGAACAAACGCTCATTTGTTAATCAAAATAGTCAATTTAAATAGAATATTTTTTCAATTTAATAACGTATTTTATTATAATAATAAAATCTGTATTAATTTTACATATTATTTTTATTGAATTATAACTTATATATTTTGTGAAATTTAACAAAACGAATTTGTTATTGTAAACACATTTTTTTTTATTAATTTAACAATATATATATACGTTAAAATAATGAAAATTGTAGTATTTCAACGAATATACGTTTGTTAGAATTCGTTTATTGCACATTGTTAGTTCTACCAATGATATTTGGTTCGGTGTAATTATATTGTCTTAATTGTATTTTATACCCGACATAGAAATGTTCCCGTGACACCGGAATACACCGATAAAAGCCGATAAAAACCGATTACGATACAAATACAACATAGGTAGGTAATAATATATATATTATGTGCGCAAAGAAAATGATTGACAACTGGAAAATAAATATAGGAGAAAAAAAACGGCGTCGTTCGGTGGTGCGTTCAAACGTCCTTGTGCCGTGCCAATAATGGTGGCGAATAATTTAAACTAGGTCAAAAATGACCACATATCGTCCGTCACGGACGCCCCCAAGCTGGCGTTATTAATATCGCGCGTTCGATTCAAAATACGTATACGTATCGCGTATTATTATTAAAATTAGGGCTACGGCGGATTCGTCTGCGAATATTATGCGTTCAATATTGTTTTTTTGTGGGGTATTGCAGACGGGGCGCCTAGACAAACGCGTGTAATTCTCAATAATTATTGTTGATCGAAAGTGGTTATAAACGTATATGCGGCGCCCGGTTAATTTCTATTGACAAATTATTATAATATACGGGCGGCGGGTATACGAGACTCGGAGCAGTGTTTTCCATAATAACAATTATCGCACTGTTATTATTGTAAATATTATTATTTAACCGCCCGCGGAAATGAGAATCATTTGGCCAATTCGCGACCCCGGGCGACGGTTACGCGCACCTATCTATCTACATCCATCTGCACGTCGATTTCGACCGATAGGTAGCCGATGTTCTTCGAAAATCATGTTGTTTATCACAAGTGCGGACGTATAATTACACACGGTATTACGTGCCCATCCTAAGGGTGTCTCCGGAGTAGGGCCGACGATTAAATGTATTTGTATCCATATAAATTTCGGATCGATCGGTCACGGGCATACCATTACGATTTGTCAGTTCGTCCGGCGACCGTTCCAGAAATCCGCCGTAGCTCGATCGGTGCAGTCCGGTGACAGACGACAGAAACTTTACACATATTTTATATTTCATTCCATTTATCTGCGCACGCGATGGCGGCTAAAGTAAGTGTTGGACGTTCTTAATAATATACGTTATTCGCTATAGGTATTACATTATACGGTTTCGGTATTGGTTTTGGGCCACGACGATATTTAAATACGTACCGATGATAATACATTTTAAAATACCGCACGAGACTGTGAACTGTTTTTAAACACATATGTATATATATAGGTACGCGTATCTTCACGGAGTTGAGCAATACATGATAACTAACGTGTGATTTAATGCAGGTAACTTCTCAAAAAACGACAATGCGCAGATCTAATTTATTATTTTACCTGCAGACGTGATGGATATTTGGGCACATCGATAGGTACTAATGTACCTCGTGACTCGTTCTGCTTTTTTTTTTTTTTTTTTTTCGGTAACATCTACTGCATAATGGATTTATGTACACTCGAAGATGTACACGGTAGAAAATTAATTAATCACAACGAATATCGAATAGAGTAGGTAGGTAACTCATTGATGCGTTGACGATCTTTGACAGTAACAGTAGAATTTTGAAAAAAAAAAAATAATAATAATAATAAACGGATAAATATGTACCCATGTAATATCGGAAATGTAGTATATTTTTATATTATAAATTAGTAATATTATTTCAAACGACAATATTTCAAATATTATTCCACATCATTATTCATTTTTATCTTACTCTATACGTTTAGGTACTTAATTTATACATTTTTTTTTTATACTTATAATTGTCAGTTCAGAATATTGTAATAATTGATGAAATGCAAATGTACATCTATTGAGTGTTTATTGTCCAGTAGAATTTGGTATCGATTAATAATATAGGAACATAAACATGAATAAATAATAGAAGTTGTAAATAGATATTATATTATATTTTGTAATATTGTACATAATATATAATTATATACATTAATAAATTGTTATTTGTCGTTAATTTTTCATTAAAATCAACTACTATCAACGGTTTAATAATTCACTTTAAATTTTATAACTGTACACTTATAGTATTTTCTATAGATTTATGCATAATAGCTAGTTATTAATATGACAATATAATACTAATAATAATTTATATCTAAATATAATACATATTCATAACTTCTAATATTAATTTGAATGGCATATTAATTTTGTAAATAATATGATAGGTACCGATTATATTACAAATATACAACTAATATTAAAATCGGTGCCAAGACCAACGATATAATTTAAATTCTTTTCAAATTTCATCAAAAATATATGGTTATTAACTTAAAATAAACATGTTAAGGGCACAACCTATATTACTTTTTTTAACAATGAAATATTTAAAATGTATGTACATAACATATTATATGGATTAAGTATACGTGACTGAACGATAAACCCTTCAGTTAGAGGACAATATTTGTCACAAACAAAAAAAAATCTGTAACAAGGCCAAAATGATAATTATTATCGATTTCAAGTTTTAATTCTACTTTCACAATAGCAGTACATATTATGTTATTATCATTTATAACGGATAAAAATCGAAATTAAACTACTAGATTAGAAGTCATTTTTTGAAAACAAGATATTTTTATATATTGTTAGATCCAATCATTTTGACAAATTTAAAGGTTTTTTTTAATCTAAAATAACATACCAAATAAAATTCTTTCTCTGCAGTCCTTAAGCTCATAAATATATTATACACATAAATTAATTGCATTTGGCAAGAGCTCATAGGTAGTATAATATAGATATGAATAATAACTTTTACAAATTGCATCAGATTAAAAACTTGTGGTATTAAACTGGTTCAATTCCAAATTGTAATAATACCAGTCACTAATTATTTTTAGACTTTAAAAATTCTGTTGCGAATAATATTGCCGGAAAAAATAATTAAAATTTTAATTTTTATATAACATATTTTTTTTAATAATATAGAAAAATAATGATTTTATATGATTTAGTTAAATAATAATGAATTTACGTATATATCATATTTTATTATACACCAATAAAATACAATATACTTAAAAAAAATCATGGTTTGTATATCATTAAATAATATATATATATTGATTACATATTTGTAAATTTTCATTATTGTATAATAATATAAGTAGACAAGTATTTAGGTAGGTAATAGGTATATCGTACATAATATTGGCCGTCAAATGTATTTATCTGCATGCCGACAGAAACGTAAAAGTCCAATTTAAAACCGGTTTTTATGTACCACTAATATACATCTGTAAATGTGTGACGGTATACGCTTTCGTTTTCAATGTTTTACCTTATTGAGATGGTTAAAATTTTTACAATTATATAGGAACTTAAAGTAATCAAATTAACATAAATTAAGAAGTTGTTCAGACACAGGTGATGGTAGTTAGTACATTGTCCCTTCGGCCTTTAGACAGTATAGTGTAGTATTATTATTTTAGATCTGAAGGAAAATATCAATCATTGCATTTCAAAACCAATTCTAAGTGAATTTCAATATAATTCCCACTAAATATTATTATTTTCTGATTTTTAAAAATGTTCCATTACTGTCGGTAGTTTTCTTAAATGCTGGAAACTGTTGGGAAAATCGAAAAATGACCTGTTTTTAAAAAGCCAATAATAAAATTAATTTACTATTTAAAACATCTGTACCAAAGTACTACTACTTAACTCATTCTATTAGAAAAGTATATACAATACTATAAGTTTATAAAAAAACACACACTGTACTCGTAAAACCAATATATTACTCGGTACGCTCAGAATCTAAAATCTAAAATATTAAATTACTTTTTTTATTGTGTGCGTTAATGAATAAACTTCTAATTTCAATTTTGGTTATTAGTTATCTATTCATTATTATTATTTATTATCATAGTGAAAATTATAATTAGGAAACATAAAAAAAAATAAACAGGAATGTAATTAAAACTATAGGTATATAATAACAATATTTTTATTCTAATATATTTTCAGGCTTTCATCATTGCCTGTTTGGCCATTCAATCTAACATCATTGCTGGATTAGATTGTCCACCTTCATATGCTTCCGGATATGAACAGAGAGAACATTCTTTACCATCATATTCGTCTCCTTCATACTCCGCTCTATCTTCATTATATGAACAGCCAAAATATCCAGTAGCCCAATACTCAGCTCCTTCATACGGTTCCAAACCCCAGTCTTACTCTTCTCCGGCTAATGGTAAATCACAATCATATTCTTCTCCTTCATACTCGTCTCCATCATACGCTGCTCCGTCATACGCTTCTCCCTCATATTCTTCTCCCTCATACTCTGCTCCTTCATACCCTTCTCCATCTCACGCTTCTTCTTCATACTCAGCTCCATCACCAGCTTATGGAAAGTCTCAATCATACTCAGCTCCTTCATACTCCTCTTCGGCATATGCTGCTCCTTTATACTCAGCTCCATCTCCAGCATATGGTAAACCACAGTCATACTCCACTCCTTCTTATTCGGCCCCATCTTACTCTGCTCCAGCGTATGGTAAATCAGAATCTTATTCAGCTCCAGCTTATGGAAAACCTCAATCCTACTCTGCTCCTTCTTATTCTTCTCCAAGTTATGGTAAAGCACAATCTTACTCAGCTCCTTCTTACACCACACCATCTTATTCAACACCAGCATACGGTAAACAACAATCTTACTCTGCTCCATCCTCATCTTACGAACAACCCAAATATCCAACATCTCAATACTCAGCTCCATCATACGATTCTCAGTCACAATCATACTCAGCTTCTATTCCATCATACAATAAACAACCATCTTATTCTGCACCTGCCTACCCATCCCAATCAGGAAGTCAAAAAACTTATACCGAAGAGTCATATGCACCAGCCCCATACAGTTTTGAATATAGTGTAAACGACGAACAGACATACGACATCAAAAGCCAAAAGGAAGAAAGTGACGGATATCGCGTTAAAGGATACTACACGTTGTTGGAGTCTGATGGTTCCCGCAGGACAGTCGAGTATACCGCCGACGAAAATGGTTTCAACGCTGATGTAAAGAAAGAAGAAGGTAATGGTTACAGCAAAGCAGCTCCAGCCTACAATAAGGACGCTCAAGCATACAAACCTGCACCTGCCTACAACAAGGATGCCCAAGCATACAAACCTGCACCCGCTACATACAGTGCTCCCGCTGCATATAATTCACCAGCTACATACAGTGCTCCCGCTGCATACAAAGCACCCACCGCATACAATGCACCAGCTGCATACAATACACCAGCTGCATACAATGCACCAGCTGCATACAATGCACCTGCTGCATACAAAGCACCCGCTGCATACAATGAACCAGCTGCATACAAAGCACCCGCTGCATACAATGCACCCGCTGCATACAATGAACCAGCTGCATACAATGCCCCCGCTGCATACAATGCACCCGCTGCATACAATGCACCAACTGCATACAGTTCACCCGCTGCATACAAAGCACCCGAAGCCTACAAAAAACCAGAATCGACATACGGTGCACCCGACAGCAAACAATCTCAACAATATGAAGCTGAAGCACCATCATATTAATCATTTTATTATTTTATGAATAATAATAAAATTGAAATCGAAATATTTTCTAAGTTATGTACTGTATATTATTTTATGATTTAATTGATATGTGCTATTAAATATATACATAAAATTACAGAAAAACCATTGTTTTTATTAATATTAATTATAACCATGTTATTATCGAATTTACTATTTATGAATTAGCAAAAATATTTTTGTATTTCTATATTAGATTGATCACATAGTTCAAACAGTTATCAATTTTCATGAAATTATGGTGACGATAATTCACCTCCTTCACGTGCTTCAAAAGGATTGAATATTATATATAAATAAATTGAAAAGATCTAAATAGCAATTATGTACAATATATACTGATTAAATAGGATAAATATTATTCACATTTTCCGTGAATTATATAGATATTTCAATTTTAGTTTATAAATAAAAAAAAACTATATATATAATATATATATATATATATATATAGCGTGCTCTTGACATATTATAAAAATTGTACATGTGAGAAGATACAAACAAATAATCCTATAAAGGAAAATTTTGCTGACTGTATGTTTACCGATATAAAAAAAAAAAAAATTATAATAATGAACGTAAATGGATTTTTTTCACAACTCATCTGCTCGCCAACGTAAACCTCTTAAGCCATAGCTTTGTGATTCAAATGAAATAGCAAGAACTGGGTTTGTATATTATCTGTAGTATATAGGTATAATTTCGCGATTTTTACATTCCTGTTTTCCTTTACAATTACTTCAACTGCAATACTCGTGTAATTTATAAAATATAATTTAAGTATCATAATACTTTTTCGATATTCAATGTCCAGTGTTTTAATTAACCAACATAATTTTATATCAAATATTTAATAAAATATGTATTATATAGACTTTTATCATGAAACAGTCTGTATATAATAATTGTATGCTGATATACAATTCTTGAGCACGTGGATTGAAGTATTACTCTTTAATTTTTTTATAATATTCATATAATTTTTATTATTAATAAATTGTATTATATATAAATTATATGAATTTATTAATTTATTTTGGACATGTTTCACCGTCCAATTGTATATATAGTGGACCTATATACGTTGGATGTCTTACGCTTAAGTTTTTAAATATTCAACATTCATGTCTATAATGTAAGAAACTCTGAAGATAATATGTAAGACGTGGATATTGGATAATTCTGAAAATGGATACTATATAACTTTATAAATGACAATTATAATTTATAACCACCTAATGAATATTAAATTTAACATATTTAATAATTCATTAAAAATAATGTTTTTCGTAAAACCATTAAAATTAAAATGCCCAAATTCCTCATTGGGGTAATTAATATATTTAAAAAATTAATTGTGTTATATTATTAACATAATATGGTTATCAATCGAAAATTATTAGAACTATAAATACCTTTAGTTTATAGTTTTAGGTTTCTAAACATAAGTTTAGACACCTTATATCCAAGTTGTATCCATGCATCCGTCCTTCTATGTGTACGTAATTAGAGTTACGAGTTTATTGATTTAGTTACTAGAGAGTATATATTATATTTTTATAATATTTTTATTACATAGTTACGAGGACCATTGTTTTTAGTTACTAGGGAGATGATATTATTCGTTATGTTTTATATATTTAGACTATTGTATAAAATACGTTTAGACACCGAAAATTTAGCATGCTTGAAGAGTGGGCTTTCTTAACTTTTTTTTTTTACGTTAATTATTACAAAGAAAACATTTTGAAATAATAACAATTTATTAAGTCCGTATTTTAAGATGGTATTAATTTAAATAAATTAATTTTAATTTAGCATATATAAACTGTATTTGTTCCGTATAATTCTATAGTATAATATAATATTTACACATCAGATCATTTCAAAAATATTAATTCATAATATTTTTTATGGACACTTACATTTAAAAAACGTCAATTTAATATTCTTTGATCGGTCAAAAATCATTATTTGAATGCAATGATTTATCAATGCTCCGTTTTCAAACGTATTTATTATCATATTACAACACTCTATTACACCGCGTCAAAGTGAGTGAAGCACTGCAGAACATACGAGTATCTTATAAATGTTTGAAATTTTATTTTGGAATAATTTATTTTATTTACCATAGTAAACATTAAACATATAGTACCATAGTGGTTTTACCTATTAAGTATAGTGTTAATTATTTTTTCTTTTGGAATAAATTATAGTCATAATTTTAAAATAAGCAATAAAACAAATAAATAAATAAACCCTAAGTGTTTTTAAAAAATATAATATTATTAAACTCAAAATGAGAATTAAGGTATATATTATATCATTTCCTTGTTAATTCTTGTAGTAAAAGTTGTTATAATCTTATTAAATTGTGTATATTTTTAATTATGTAAAATGTTAAAAACCAAGAATAATTAATCTCAGTGAAAATAATATAATTAGCAGATAAAAATATTGCCTAATAGATACTGTATGATATAGTTTCGGTAGGTAATTTTTTTTTTTAATTGAATAAATGTCAAGTGCACTCATGTATATTAGGACCGAAGTTTCTTTCTAAAATCCTTTAAATTGTATAGGTACGAATACTGTGGCGAAAATGTACAAAATAATAAATAGCATTATAAACGTCTATTGACTATAGTTCTGAATTATTTTTAAAAGTATTATAAAGTAGTTTCTAAATGTCCCCAGATCAAAAAGTCACTTTACTAAATCGTATATAACTTTTAAGAATTTTTTTATACTTATATATATAGAAATAGCATAGTTCACTAGTCCAGAATCCTAGTGGTTATTCAGATAGATATACAGTACAACGGGAATAAAACCAAGAACTCTTATAGAATAGTTTTAATAATCGCAAACTATTTTTTATTCGTAATGATAATGCTGTTTTATAATTTTAAATACGCGAAATTACTTCATTGACTTGTCTGAAAACTTATTAAACGGCCACTTTTGTGAACGGTCATTTTTGAATTATTTCTACATCTAGTCTGCAATTTCAAATTTTTAGATATGCATTTAATTAAAAATATTCAACATTTACTTGAGGTAAAATGTTAAAAATAAAATTTTTTTGTAAATAATGGTTAGTAATGGTAACAAAAACTTAAAGGTACGCAAAATCTTATAGTCGTTAAATTAATTAATGACAGTTTTTGAGACTATATATGGTACATTCTTCGACATTATTTGTATAATGAAAATAACGATTTTTCGACTTTAATAGAGTACATCAGTTATCGTAGTACCTATAGTATCAATCTAATATACCGCAAAATACTAGAACACATAGATTACAGAATTGGTGGCCCAGACGAGAATAAAATATCTAGGTTTCAAAATTTTAAAATCATGATTCCAACATTTTAAATTTAGTCATCGAAGTGTTTTTGTGACAAGCCCACGACTTACACCGGATTACATCATTCTAAGTGAATTATAAAATATCATATTTAGATATACTATAGATATCTAGCCCATTTATTAATATATGCTTTATAATCGTACAGTAAAAACAACTTTATTTTTAGTGCAAGCGCGACAATATAATAATAAAAAAAATTCTAAAAAATACTTAAAACTACTACGTTCAGTGTTTAACGTAAAGCCACACATAATACCTAGTATATTATAGGTCGACTTATAAACAAAAAATGCCGATGGCAGATCTCTGTAATAGATACGAAACTCGGACGAGTGACTCGAGGCGTTTATATATACGGTAGCTCGTAGACGTGGAAAATTCAAATACATTCTTGTCGTCACCCGTGCCCCAAAGCTCCGCTTGATTTCCGTAACGGTCTTGACCCGATTAATGACAATATTTTTTAATATGTATTAAAATAAATTCTAATATTTTTGTGATCATGGATACCTAATATATGGAAAACAAGTTGACATTTATTAGTCGTTTATTTTTGCCGTAAAAACATCCGTTTCGTGGGATGTATAATAACATAATTAACGGTTTTAATTATTGATTCTCCTGAGCTCCTTTCCCCGATCAATTTTAAAACGACCGAATTACAGATATTCATGCGTTAAGCTATTATCAGTTTCAGTTGTATCTATTCTAATAATACTAAATAGGCTATGACCCATATTGTAATAAAAAATTGTAAAATATTTATATAAAAGTGGATACCTATGTTTATCTACTGTTTTTGAAATATTTTTAGGGATTTACGAAAAATTAATTTTACACTTGATACGTGTTTGCAGTACAGATTTTCGATTATTGTTAGTGATAGAATGTAGTAAATTATGTTTCTTTCTACCTTTTCTATGGTAGTTGAGTATTGGCCATTCGGTTTCAGTATGCTGCAGTACGAGAAAATATGATCGACGCTGCCAATATTGTAGTATAGATACATATTAGTTAATTACGTAATATGGTGTTATTTAGGTCTATCGTTATTGGTGCGGTTATGTCGGTCGCTATATATATATATATATATATATATGTATATTATCAGTTATCGTTTTATCAACGATATTATTGTACTAGCATTATCCGAGGTAAATATTTCATATACGTATACGCGAATTGGCGAATTTCACGGTGAACATAACGAAATGCACATTATGGGTATTTATTTATACGTGATAATATTATAATATTTTGTATTATGATTAAAAATTGTTGTTTTCGCGATATTTCAGAACCGTAACATCATACGATAAAATTATCAAAGAATTATTTACCTATCGTAGAAGAAGAGGAAAAAAAAAGGAATATATTGATAATGGTGTTTTTCTTTTTCTTCGCGTCTATTCGCAACACGCGCACATTACGCGTACAACACGTGTGCCATTATGATGGGTTTTCCATCGCACCGTATATTATGTTATCAAAACACGTTATACCTAATAATAATAATATATCGTATCATATTGCCATAATCATAGATTCGTTGTCTATTTTTTTTTTTTTTATTGTTTTTTTTTTTTTCGGTCGGTCCGGGCGTGGTGTCCCCGCGGGCCGGTCGCCTCGAGCGGGGCTGTCCTGCAGCGCTGCCGTCTCGTATATTATAATGGTCGCGCGCGGCTCGCACGCCCGCCACCGCCACCGCCACGCCGCCGGACGCGTCCCCCCACGCCGCCTACTCGACCGCCGCCGCGGATCCGAGAAACGTACACGCGGTCCCCTAACTTTGAACGTATATAAACCGAAAACCACGCGGCTCTGGTAATATTGTCCCATCCGACGAAGCACCGTCAACTGGTCCCGATCGCAGAAACAAAACGAAAATCAATATAATATAAACATGGCGTTCACCGTGAGTACCACCGCCTACCTATGTCATATTATAATTATATTTTATTTTATATATTTTGTCTTTTGTAAATTTCTATTTCTCTACCGACGTACAATGTCGTACGACCGGTGGTTAAAGTGAGGGGGGACTGAGGGGGACGGCGTCCCCCTTTTTTTACTTGGCTCAAGTTTGGCGTCCTCTTATTTAGTTTAAATTCCAGGGGGATGGTTCAAATATTCATTTAATCATAAAAAATGTAATATATGTAATTTATGTACATATATTATATTATTTATAGTAATTTTATTACTTTTATAACATTATTAGGTATATATTAAAATGACACATTATATTATATATTTTATATTATATCTACATAAATCAAAAATTAGTTGTTAAGGTGTATTATTATTATTATTATTATTGAGACTGAATTTGTTCTTTTGTACACGATATTCAAAAATTAAATAAAAAAAGTTTTAAAAATGGTATTCAGTTATAAATTGTATGGACGTTCTAGATTATAGAAAAAACTATTTCAATTTTTCTTCGTTTTCCAGACATTCTCTCCTCGGCCAGAATATAGGTACCTAATTAATATGCGTATTTTAAAGTTATAACCACAGAGTATGTACATTATACATAATAATAGTTATATACATATATACATCCGTGATAAATTTTTACAAATTAGGTCAATAATGACATGGATTAAAAGTTAAATTTATATAAATATTTAAAAAAAATATTATGGTACTGGTTCAGGGGACGCCTTTTTTTTTTTGCATTAGCTATCTGGTCGCCGGTTGTATTAACGTATAAGTATCGCGTGTTCATTTTGAACGACAATAATAATAATAATTATTATAATTATAATTATTATTATTATTATTATTATTACAACCGGTTCGCCGGTATAATCGTCAGACGTCGTCGTCCGGTCGGAGCACATCCGATTATCCGATTTTCACTCGTCGTCGCACCACACACACACACACACATACAACACACATTATATATTATATATTATTATTGTTTATGAGGCGAAAACAGGAACAGCTGACTCGTTCGACTGTACGGCGGCGTCCAGTACGATTTTCCGAATCGTTCCGTTGTCGAGTACGAAAATTCGCTATTCCACTTCAAAAAACGTATTTCAATTTTAATTATATTATTATTCTGTACGCAAATGAACAATGTTTATTTTTCCATAACATTGAGTTCAATGAATGCACGCTATTGATTATTTCGCAATAGTTCGTTATTACACATGACTTGATTTTTTTGATTTTTTTTTTTTTTTAATATAACTGCAACGGATTTTCTAAAATTAAATAAACTCATTGGTAAACAAATGTCCACTCTGGGTTTCCGAATTTAGTAGCCGATTTTATTTCAAATCGGAAAAGATGTATTATGCATTACATTTTACTTAATAAAAAATATATATATATATATATATATATATCACGATAGAAATGTTCGTTAGATAACATTTTAAAATAAAACTGTTATTTCAATGCGCAATTAGGTATACGAAATAAAATTACTTTTATACATTATTATTTATTCGGTAATATTAGTTTGGATTTAGGTACGATATAATTTATGTTTATGACCGGAATTCAATATTTTTGATAGAGTCAATTTTTTATTGGCCTCTATCATTTCATCGTAGAAAACATTCCATGAAAATGGAATGATAGTGGAATGGAAAATATTTGATGACAAATGGTTGTACATACGAGTATAATGAGAATTCTGAACAAATATTATATTTTCTACTATAAGTAAATTGTCTAATGGCTACATGGCTAGAAATCCTTTCAAAAATACAAAAATTTTACTTAGTATACGAATGCACTTGTAAAAGATTTTTTCGTGTTCAATAAGTTACCCGATGAATATCACATTGTGCAAGCAGCCCGGGAGAGGAATATTCCGAAATGACCCAAACATACTTATTACGTGATATCGTTATGTCTCTAGTTAGTACCTAGTTATATAGTTCCAATTATGGCAATTTTGTTCCCGATCTAGAAACATTAATAAAAATCAATAAATTCCAACTCTGTAATCGTCAAATTAACAACCTATATGTATAGGTATATGATATAATATTAAATTGTATTTGTTGATTTTAAAAAACACATAATATAGCTGTGCGTTAGTTGTCTAGGAAGGTTTTCTCGAAATACGAGTATCTTAAATGGTATACAACTTATTAATAGGTACACGATGGATTAAGGTTTCATAATTATTGTAGTTGTTAATTGGTACATGTATAAAAGATTGTACAATAAAACAAATACAATTATGCGTTATACATTTTTGTTGATTCAGTAACATTCTATGACAGTTCATACGTAAACAAATAATATTTTGCAATATTTTACTATTATCATTTATTTTAAATTTATAAACTATTATTCGATTTTGGTATAAATTATATACGAGTACTACTAATTGATTTAATTTTGTACTACTTAATCAATAAATAACGTTACTATGGTCGATCGTAATACGTTGACATGAACATGATACATTTTAATTCATTCTTTTTTTTTTTTTTTTACAGATTTTCGCAGTTTCAGCATGTCTGTTGGTTGCCGCCAACGCTTCACCGATCTCCGTTCCATCGTACCCGTCCCCGACTCCAGCTTACTCACCAGCTCCATCATACAGCCCAGCTCCATCATACAGCCCAGCTCCGTCATATAGTCCAGCCCCAGCCTACAAACCAGCATATAAGTCAGCCCCAGCATATTCTGCCCCATCTTACTCGGCGCCATCTTACTCCGCCCCATCTTACTCCGCACCATCATACGCTGCACCAGCTCCATATAAATCATACGAGCCTGAGTACCCAGCCAAGCCATACAGCTTTGAATACAGCGTAAACGACCCGTATACTTATGATGTCAAAAGTCAAGCCGAAACAAGTGACGGCAAGACTGTAAAGGGTTACTACAGCCTCATCGAGGCTGACGGCACCAAGAGGATCGTCGAATACACTGCTGACGAATACGGTTTCAACGCAGTCGTCAAGAAGGAAGGAACCCCATCGTATGCCCCTGCCGCCCCGGCTTACAAACCCGCGTACAAGACCCCGTCTTACCCATCTGCCCCGGCATATCCATCTGCCCCGGCTTACCCATCTGCCCCGGCTTACTAAACCCCCGCCTATTAATGAGGCCATTTCCTTTACTGTGACTGCTCATCAATAACTATATAAGTTGCCTAATACTATAAGTAAACGAGAAAAACAAAACAATAATACATTCATCATCCTGTATACCATCATGTTATATATTGTTTTGAACCAGTACCCGTTTATTGCGTACTATACGTATAAAAACAATAATTATTATTTATTATTTATGTCTTCCCTCATTTTTTGGTATACAATTATTAATATTGTTACTTCTGTTTTTCTATTTTAATAAATATTTTAGAAAAATACATTATTTGGCATTTTTTTTTTCTTGCGTGAAGTAACTCACACACGTTGAATATTATTGATGACGTTCGAATCGAGTGAAATTAAATATCTGGTACAACTGCACGCCCGTTTCGATACACATACATAATATCATAATGATCGCACTATAGAGGTGTGATCATTATGCCCATCAGCGTAGGCGGTCGGAAAGAAAACCGAAACAATAAAGTTTACGAAATCTGTCGTCATTGTATGACAGCCGTTTGTTTTAGAAAGGTTATAGTAACAGATAGACGACTTGTCAGCGTCAATCACCTTAAAGCATTGTATATAAACGCATGTGATTATGTGAATATGTAACAATAATTATTGTATTAGAATTTAATAAAAAAAAAAACTCTATAATAATTAATGTACGTTTATACATAATATAATACATTCCAAATAGATGGGAATCGTTTTAATCCTACACTGCAACATGCTGAAATTGATATTTTTAGATAATTTTCGTTTACGGATAAACACGTAATTAATTTTCGATGCCATAATAAAATATCAATATTAACGTGTCAATATCGTGTTCGTAAATATTTATGATTCCAGTTGATTCGTTGGATGCTATATCTCACGAGGTCATATTTTAACGAGAGAGACAAAATTAAATCGATTTTACGCAATAGTAAGAGCAGGTGAATGAACGTAGGCATGTGTATAATAAATTGATATTTACTGAGGAATACTTTAAAGTAACACAATATATATGTTTATGAAAAATCGACAAATATTCATCTAATCACACCTAAGTCAGATCTCAGAATGTATCCATATCTAACTTTTAATTTATTTGTATTTAAAATATCTGAGCAATGAGAGTCTGTTATGATGCATATTATTTGTTATGTAATTATTTATTACGATAAATAGCTTAAATTTATATGTCTAGTAATCTTGAAACATTATATGCTGTATAAATGCATAACCTTATAGGTATTCGTGTTGTATAAATAGATTATAATAATATTATATAGATATGTATATATATATTTATATCCATATATTTAAAAATATAAAAAATAAACTTGGATTAAAACAATAAATTATTATAATTAAAATGTAGCATCGATTAACGATACATATTATATTATATTTTTTATAATTACGTTGTTGGTTATTAACAATATAATTATTATATAAATTGTTTTTAAACATAATAACATAAACTGGATGTCAGGTCTTCGAATCGCTTCGTTTGTATGGACGAACATCAGTGTTGCATTTTGAATTCGAATGTAATGCTAAAAAATGTTTTTGGAAACTGAGTATTCAAGTATTTTCGTATTATTTTCGAGAAAATATGTAGGTAGAGTTCTAATTTATTCGAAGTGATTCATCAAATGCAAATAGTTTCTATGTAACTTTAAATGAAAATTACATTTTCATTTTTAATATCTAAAACAACAAATTATTGAAATTTAAGTCTGTAAGTTCAGGTGTATAAAGAAAATTATTCAATATTTATTTTTAGACACTTTAGATATAATGTCCCGATGAATCTTATATTAAAATTTAAAATAATATATACCTATCCATAATGGTAATAACTAATTAAACTTTTATTAAAATAAATCTAATATATAAGTCTTGAAAAAAAATAAATAATCCAGAAAGTCTAATTTTGTTTTAAATTTTCAAGTTAAAATAAATTATTTGGCTATACTTTGACTATGATTATATAATCGATACATATACATTGATATGTATTACAGATGTATATAAATCGATTAAAAATTTACCACATTTCAAATTTTAGTATTCAAAATTATAAACTAAAAGCTTAAAAATGATAAAAATCACCATAATTATAATTAAAATAACTGCATTTATTAAAAAAAATATTCCAAACCGATTTCTATATTATGTTTCATACACGTTTATATTTATGTAAGTATTGAATCATTGTATAGAGTTGTATACGGATTTTATTATAACAACAAGTAAAAATAATACATTTTTGATATTACAAAAATTCTAAATTCAGTTCAAAAAGGTCATAATGAAATTTTGGAAATTACAACACTTTTCTATTTTACTCAACACGTTAGTTACTGTAGTAAAATAATGACAATTAAATAATATTTCACAATAGATTGAATATTTGATCAGATAAATGGTTTATTATAGGTATGTATATATAATAATATGTATTATTGTAATAATTTATATTTAAAATATGTATTTGCTATTAATAAAAAATTATTCATTTGTGTAATATTCATAATTATTTTAATTGAAATACCTTGTACAATGTATATATATATATATATATATCCGAAATTCTACTTATATATTTCATATTTTCTAATTTATTTATATACTTTTTGTAAATTGTAATTGTTCGACATATACGTATAATAATATTATAAAATAATATAAACAATTGTATAACATGTTATATTATAACATTTTATACAATTGTTTGTTATATTTTTTTCAATGTAAATTGTACCTAGGTAAAACGTTTGCGTTGTTAAATTAAATATTCATCGTTATGTTTAAAGTGTTATATAAACATACATTTCACGTATGTTTTATGAGTACCATCATAAATATAATGATTTAGTGTTATTCAATATATACATTAATCTTTATTGAGAATGCATAATTTTAAAAAGATATTTTTTATTAAAAAATAATGCATAACCATAAGTATTTGAGAACGTGCGCAAAGTAATATCATAATACTTCATTTTGAAGTAAGAGATGATGAATGATGGAAATTATATACGCGAAATGATGAAATCAAAGGTGATTTTTTTTTTTTTTTTTTTGGTTGTAACGTTTTTTTAACATTTCTCATGTGAGACATAACAATTTTATTTCGATTATGAGAAGCGAAAGCCATTAATTTTACATACATATTATATGTACCTACAATATTATACATGTATGTACATATAGTTTATTAGTATAAGGTATTACTAATTAAGAACTTATTATAAAAAGAATTGTTATAAAAAAAATTACAGCATTCAATTATTTAATAATCCAAAGGTGTCAATAATTTTTTACACTATTGGTATAATAGAACGGTAGTAGAACCTACACCTGCTTATTAGCTATATGTATGAATATATGCAATTTTAAACAAATTATATGAAAAACGTTATTAATAATTGTTCTATAAACCTAAACTTTGTTTTTAAAAAAATGTCATCAGAAGTGTTTCCAAACAACAATAGATAATTTATATGAATAAGGTATCATATTAAGGTGGATAACTTTCTTAGTGTTTTGGTAATAGATTTATCTAATAAATATTTATTATATGAACAAAATTATAATGTTAAATTAAACATTGTTTTTTAAAGGTTATCCTGAACCTTCATTTTTAAAAATTTAATGTTTAAATATTCAATGAAATGTTATTCTATATTAAACTTTAAACATTAATTATTTTACATTAATTTAATAAATGCCTGAGGTTCAAAATTAAATATTAATGGGTATGACTATCCAATTATAAAAATAATAACACAAGACATTTTTATATTTATTTATGGATAATTGCATATATTTTGAATTGTGTAGTCGTATTTTATTAGTAATACCTGCAGTATTATCTATTACAACATTTGCGTTACCTAGTTAATAATCAAAAAGTCGAATTTATAGTGTTTTATAGATAGCTTTTAAAATATTATTGATAAGTACAGTTCTGTTTAGTGAAAATGTATTATTAATATTATTATTTATTATTTTAATGAAAATATATAATATAATAATAAAATAAAAATATAAAAAATTAGATAGGTATTTTGTTTTATTTTAGGTTTTATATAATATATTATACATTTGAATTACATAAGATTTAAATAGAGGTTTAGGAACCTGCAGCTTCCAATGAAATCAATAGGTATTCAAATTATATATGTGTATAAAATAAGCCTATAGGAAAATAATTAATGAATGTAAATAAAATATAGCACAACGATCAAACGTGAAGTATTTCAAATTAAAATATTTACAACAGATGAATAATAAATTATACTTAGAGTAAACAAGTTAAATATATAGGACGAATTTAAGAGTGCTTGGTGTAAATTTAACAATTAATAATTAATAATATCTAGATATGTGAGTAAATCTAATATATTCTAATTAAAATTAAAATTTTATTTTAATTTTAATTTATTAATCTATTTAATTTATATTTATTAGTCTATTTAATATAAAAAATAGACACATAATCTTATATAATAGAATATAGAACATTGCATTTGAGGTTATTCTTCCATGGCCTATTTCAGTGAAATAACCTAAACCCATTAAAATAACGATTTTTAATTATTGATTAATGTTTATTTGATTGCTAAGCAGTAGAATAACCTTACCTATATATTTATTATAACCTCTTTATATAAAATTTAACATTTACCGTTTACCGTTTTTACCACAAATAGAATATAAATTTTCTTTTCATGGCCCCTGATTTCACGAGAAAACGTTTCCTGATGACTGTGGCATCTGATAGGTTGCATTGTTTTTCTATGCGGCAAAAGCTCGTGGTATTCGTGTTGATGACGGGTATTTATATAAAGATACTTGATAATCGCTATCTAGACAAGGTCGGGATAATTTTTATTATTGATTATCATATTGATTTTTCGTTGGTATTGCGTATTGTATCTATTATGAAACCGTCTTATTAATCGATTAAATTGTATTTGTAGCGTTGTACGAGCCGATATAATTCCCTAAGACAGTGCAAAATGAGTTCGTATACATTTGTTCAAACTTTTACTATAAACAAGTGTTACGATATTTTCGGGGACTTGGGTACATTTCCAACTAGTGAAAATAGTTAAATAAAAATCCGAGAACGGCAAGTGCGATCGACTGATTCATAGATTGGGTAGGTACATACTGTAATTTTTATATTCCATCGTAAATATATTTCAAATCGTCGAGCTTCTGTAGTGTTTTCAAAATTGTAGTTAAATTTATATTGATATGTAATCGATATATAATCGTGATGTATAAAAACTGATGTACTCGGAAGACAACTGAGCGAAGTGACATTCAAATTCGTATAAAAATCACACAATACTAAGTTCGACCAATTTTCGGATTACCTACTTTTTCCATCTGTTCACTAGAACTACTTTCATTGGGAGGCTATCTTCTGGAAAACGAAGGCTATTTTTCACCACAGTTGAAATGTTCATAAAATTATTTTTATATATTAATTTTTATCCTTAAAAATTTCGGTCACTGAATATTAAGTATGGATCACGATAAAGTACATCAATTGAGGTACACAACATATACCCAAAGTTCCTTACAATGCGTAAATTACAATTTAATTTTGTTTTTATTTATTTTTTATGTAGGTATAGCTGTTGTTTCGTTAATAATATTATATTAATTTTTCTTTTTTAAAAGCTTCAGTTTTGAATGAGTTACAATTATGTTTTCGTTTTATATTCGTAAAACAATTTCAGTCATAAATCTTACTTATAAGTTATAACATATAAGACAGATTAATACGAAATGTAAAAACTAATAATTAAAAGTAAATTTAATATTACTATTAATATATATGGTATTATTATTATTAAATTACCATGGAAAAAACTCCAAAACTGAAAAAAAATTATTCGTATTATAAAATGTGAACATTTTAAAAGTAAAACAGTAAAAGTGCTCCAATAGTGATCATCATATGATATATAAATTAAATGGAAATTATTGTTTGATAAAGAGGTGGTACACGAAAAGAAGAAATATTATATAACCGGTTCTACCGAAATACAACATTGTAATATATTACCTACCTATATTATAAATAATAGCAGATATTTTATATGCTCACAGTAGGGATAATCAGGGAAATAAGTCCGTTGGGAGGGATGAAATTGAAATAAATATTCAAGATAAATACGAATAATTCAAAGTGAAGTGTACCAGTTATCGATAATACAACAGCCAAGTATAGACACCGTAAAGTAAAAAAAAAAAAACCCCCAGAACAAAAAAATGGCCGTCAATGTAAGTCGTAATTTTTTTTTTTTTTTTTTACAACTAATTCAAATTTCTATCGAATTTCGTGTTTATAAAAAAAAAATCGATTTTGATAATTATTATTTTTTTTTATATTTCTATACACTATGTGAAATTTATTATGGTTTTGTATTTCAGATGATAATTTTCGCAGCCTGCGTGGCCACCACTCTCGCCCAATACGCTGCCCCGGCTTACCCCGCGCCAAAGGCTTACGCCCCTGAACCCGCATACGCCCCGGCCCCGTACAACTTTGAATATAGCGTAAACGACCCACACACTTATGACGTGCACAGCCAATCCGAGTACAGCGACGGCAACGGTTACGTCAAGGGATCGTACAGCCTGGTCGAACCCGATGGTTCCGTCCGTACCGTCGAATACACCGCCGACGATTACAACGGGTTCAACGCCGAAGTCAAGAAAATCGAAGGAGGGTACAAGGCCCCGTACAGCTCCCCTGCCCCAGCTTACAAACCGGCGTACGCGGCACCGTCGTACCCAGCCCCAGCTCCAGCTTACAAACCATATTAAGCTCTAATTCGGCATTTTCGTTTTTTCAATCACCCTCATTGAAAATTTTCAATTTAAATGCATACAAAATCTTCGTTTTATAGAAATAGTAGCGATACTATGTATAATATAATTAATAATGTATTTATTTTATAAATAAATATTTTATTACACGGTGTAAAGAACTATTACTTTTATCCCTATATAATATACTTATATATACATATTATATAGTCCTTATATTTTTAGATACTCGCGTAGCGATGGTCTTGTGCTTTTTACACATTATAATGTTTGTTTTTAATTTTTTCGGGAAACGAATTTTTGACCGGAAAACTTGATTCAATCGTTGCGTGTGTGTACCTACCCCATATTTCGGATAGGAAATTTGATCAGCATGGTACTTTGAAACGCGACAAAAAAACGTTAAAAAAGAAACTACAGAACACGACGGAAAAAAAAAACCGTAGGTATTATATCCCTCGTAGTTACAAAAAACTAAATTTTAAATCTTCAAAGTGTGTAATTTACTGTTAAATATACGTAATAATATTTTTGACTAATATTAATTGTGTATATTCACCGATTCAGAATTATTTTATCGAAAAAAATATCATTGCTTTTAAATTCAATATATCAACTACCACTATCATACCCAAAGATCGGAATGTTCCCATTCTCTACTGACTGAATATTTTAGAAAGATTAATTTTATTTTATTATGAATTCAAAAAATAAGACATACCTACTCCATATATTCTATGTTTCGAATTAAAAAATGCTATTTAATATTGTAATTTTTCGTTAAAATATCAGATAATAAAATATATTAAACACAATATAGAAATAATAGGTATACTATATTATATTTATTTGTTTTTTAAAAGATCTATTTCATTTTTGTAGACAATATAATATCATATTACTGACGGAAAAATATTTTAATATTTTAAATGGGAGCAAGAAAGTGGTTTTCATCGATTTATATTTTTTCGAACAACACTTTTTTGGTTTATTAAAAGTGATTTTAAAAAAGAATCGGGTGGTAATTTGAGTATTTTGCATTTATTATTTTGTACTCAAGTTGTATATTTCATTATATTTCATCCAGTTACTGCATCAAAGAAATATTATAAATAATCTTACTAGTTATAAAAATATAAATCAGTTGTATCAGAATAAGGATCTTTTTTAAAAATAAGCAAGATTTATGTGATTATATTCATTTTTGTCAACTATATTAAACTGGTTTTCTTATTGTTAAACTAAGGTGGATTTTTCAAATGTGATATTATATACATTTTTATAAATTAATACTTATTACCATTTAATATATATTTTTAAATATAATAAATATAATAATTATAATCAATGATCTTATTTATGTGATTCTTTCACAATTATCATTGATATAATTGATAATCATTAATTGGCAACAATTTTTTATAAAAAATTTTTACCAGTCGTTATATGAAATACTCGTATCGAATGTGAAATATAAATGTACTAATCAATATTAATAAATTAACAATTTAAAATTCTTAATGTCAATTATATTCTATTAATGAATAAATAATTTTTTATAGATTTATTTTTTTCTGGTATCTTAAAGTATTAAAGTGCATATTTTTGCATATTTAAAAATGAATTATATTTCATTGATTTTATTAGCATACAAATCCTAGCCCTGGAAATAAGTAATAATTACTAAATTTAAGCTTTATTTAAGAATGCAACCTGTATAGTGTATAACGATACATTATTTTATATGTAGTTCAATAAATTGGTTTATATAGTTATTTTTTTTTATATATTATAAGTAAATTCCCAAAATTGTATGTATTAAAAAAAAAAAATTAAATAGTATGCATTTATTCATTAAAAGATTTTGAAATATCCGCCATTCTTGATTTTTTTTTTTTAAGAAATACGTACCTACAAATATAATTTTCGGTGATAATATGTTATAACTCAAAATACATGCAATTATGTGCAAAATAGTTTTAAAATATCATTCATATTTATTACTTTCAAATTAAAAATAAAATGTCTATAAAAAATAGTATTTTTAAGTTATGAATTAATGTACCTATATACATTTTTTTAACCTATTTAGGTATACTATTGTATTCACGAAAAAGATAGTTTGATATTAGAGCTAAAAAATAAATTAAAAAAAACAATAAATAAAACTTTTAACTATAATATAATAATTTAACCAAAGAATAAGTTAAAATTGGCTTAACGCCGATATTGGTTATTGACCATTGATATTGAATACCGTGGTTGATATTATTAAATTTTTCTGTTGACACATAACACCGTAGTTAGTTCATGACAGAACGTCTGACAGCCGACACACGAGCAAATAGTACATGTCAGATATAACAGTATGTGATTCCTCGCCATAGACCTTACACTAATACCTTATACTTCCTCGCTGCTAATGATGGTCGGTAATAAATACACTTCAGAGATACATTAAGGCTATTATCCATTGTAGGTATATGATCAAAGTTATCTATGGTGAAAAGATATAGATAAAAAAATATTTTATATGAGGATGAAACTAAACAGTAACAGGAATATAAGACAAATACAAAAATTTGAAAAAATTTAATTTAATTAAATTCCCTGAATATACGGATATAATCCTATAAAACATGCATTTGTGTAGGTGCAAACAAATTTATCATTTTTTTTTATAAAATTTAACTTTATATTCATAAATTTTATTTTTTTTATTCCATTACTTTAATAATAAATGTTCTTACGAAATATGCTTGAATATGCTGTAATCCCTAAAATATGCACTAGTACACATTTACATTACATTTTTTACATTCTCTGCGAAACAAATTATCCCCATTTCTTACTTTCATCGAATCGCATAGTGCATACCTACACTCAATACAAGTATATAATTGCACAAAATTTCGGTCTCTATATATAGTGATATTCTTTATTCGAATTAATTGAACTTTTATTTTTATCATTGCATTTCGGTATCCTAAATACATATTGAACAATTTTTAGTTATTTTAGATTCTGAGCAACGGGAAGAAAATATTGGTTTTATAATAATGTATTTTCGTACACCTGTATACATTTATTTGTATAGAAGGAGTTGAGCAAGAGTTCTGCAGCAAAGAGTTTTTTTTTTGATAGAATATTAATCCTAGTTTGTAACTTTATAACGGTAATTTTTCGGTTCTCCCTGTAGCATTCTTAAACATAACAGAATATTATATTTCATGACAGAAAATTTTTATAAATGGGAAAATAACAAATAATTTTGCCATGGTTAACAATTTTTTTTTAATTGTATGCAAATTTTCGCTCATAATCGTTCGCAATGATTTATGTTTGCTTTCAGTATAAAATAATATTACACTATCTTGTCCAAAACCAACGTCCACCATCTGTATCCGAATTTTTTTAATATTGTTTTATAATATTTATAAAAATATAATAAATTTCATACATGATACATATATCTTATGTAATACCTAGTCTTAGTTTTAACTTAATCATTATTTATAACTCATAAAGTTGTAAAACTATTATTTAATATTATAATAAATAGGTATGTTCATTTTATCTTTATAAAATACATATCTAACAAGATATTAGATAATTTAAATCATATGTTTAAAATAACTAGGTATGCAATGCATTTTTTTTGTTGAAAAATGATTTTGTAATTTAAATATTGTAAAATGGAACACAAAATATACATTTTTAATAATGTAACTTTAAATTTTAATGTTTCATTATGAATTTCAAATATTTCATGGACTAAGAAACTAGAAATTAATTTAAGTTCAATATAAACTTAAGGGTTGTCATTTCAGAAGAAAAGTATGGGACATTTATGTTGGATATATAATTTCGATTGATATAGGTAGGCTAATCAATATTTGCATAAAACCAACATGAAATTTAATAAATACAAAATAAATAAAAAAAATGTATTATAATTATTTGCCTCATATTTAGACTTGGCTAGCTTGGTAGCCTGGTCGTCCACTTGTCCTTTGAATTTCAGTAATAAAACAATTTAACAATAAATACACAAAAAAAACGAAACATCATTGAAAAATTACTTTAGAGTTAAACACCTTTTATAAAATGTATAGAAAAGAGTTTTTGTAGACAATGTCGTATATATATTTATAAAATATTAATTATGAAAAAAGTAAGTGTTTTTATTTAAATTTAAAGATAATGCTTAAACCTTTGATAATGAGTTGAATACTTAAAAATACGACAAGTATGGGTGAAGGCACTTTGCTCATCGACTTGTATACTGGTTGTGGGTATATTAAATTTGAAAACAATAAAAAATTATTGCATTTTATAAAATGACTTTTGAATGGAGCTCAAATTTTGAGTGTAATATTATATGTACATGACTTTGACTGTCTAAAAATTGTTTTTCTTATTATCTTTTTTTATTTTTATGATGTCAGTTTATATATTATTTCAATGATATATAATAACCATAGATTATTTTTTATTTTAGAAAAATGTATAAATGTATAAGCATTTCTTGTCATTATAAACATTATTTTTACATTTAAAAAATCTACTGAGAAAATCAAAAATAACTAAAAGAGTAAGAAAAGTAAAACAGTTGTACTAATTTACCCACTTTAACCAATTTACTATTAAAAAATACCTTTGCTCAAAAATTTCTACTCTACTCCTACCCAAAAAATGGTTTCTCAAAATAAAAAAAAATATTTAAAACTTGCTATATAGAACTTCTTATAAACTGGTTGTATGAAACTAACATGAAATAAAACATTTAAAATATATATAAAGTTGCCTAAAGAACCTCTTTTCAAATGGGTATATGGCGTCCTTTTAATTACAACTATGGATATGAAATTTCTCAATCAACTTTTATTTATAAAAACTTGAGGAAAATCTTAAACTTGTTAAATTCTGATTTATATTAATAAGAACAAAATATAATGATTTTTTAATGAATAGCAGAATATGAATTTTTTTAGGTTTTATTATTATTAATTTTCGTAATTCCTTAATTATAATTTTAATAAAATTTATATTGGGCTCATCAAACATTTTAATAAAAGCTGAAATGACGCTACCGACTGTTGTATAAATTCATAATATTAATATAAGAGAATGTTAATATTTCAATCATTTTTATTATGGTTTCAGATGGTAGACACACGATATTGACATAAGTTACCAGAGAATAATTAATAACGCTTTACACACATATAACGGTTTATTATGAATCATTTTATTCATTTAATCCGTAAGTTACAAAACTCTTATAGTAGTGAGTTTAATCCAAGTGAATATTTTAAAAATGTATAACATAAATATTTGTAATATATATTCATGTTTATATAATTAATTAGTTATATGAGTATGTTGCATACGTGTTAATGACTTTAACTTTAGGTAAACTACATTTTTTATACAACGAATTGTAAATAAAATAAACTGTAATTATTGTTTCATTTCATATATAGATTTGAATCACCCTTATAAATGTATTCAATTATACACGTATACCACGTACAACTATATACCAATTCCATCATTAGCATCTAAATTCAATATTGTGTTTTGTTAAAGAATATTTTACTATTTTAGGTATGAATGTTTAATTGAGAACATTCAATACATATGTTCTATGCATATTTATAGGAATATTGTGTTTTAAAATTAAGTATTTAAAATTATAAATATTCACTTTTCAAAATAAGTATGAGAACATTGTTCGGATGACACCATCAATATTCATGAAAAATTAAAATTTGTGTTCGATATTTACGAATTTTATTTACAAAATAAATATAGTGATGACATTAAATGAAAAATAATGAAAGATCATGAATTAAAAGACGATTTTCACCGTCAACTTTATGACTCGGTATGGCGGAAAATGAATTAATATGGTTTGTATGGAGTTGGCTTGTAAGCGGGAGCTGGCTTGTAGGCCGGTGCAGATGGAGCGTACGAGGGGGTGCCTTCCTTCTTGACGACGGCGTTGAAACCGTAGTCGTCGGCCGTGTACTCGACGATCCTCTTGGTGCCGTCGGCCTCGACGAGACTGTAGTAACCTTTCACGTTCTTGCCGTCGCTTGATTCGGCTTGGCTTTTAACATCGTAAGTGTACGGGTCGTTTACGTTGTACTCGAAGCTGTACGGGATCGGGGCGTAAGCGGGTTCGGGCGCGTAAGCCTTTGGCGCAGGGTAAGCGGGCACTGGGTAAGCTGGTTTGTAGGCCGGGGCGGCATACTGTGCGAGAGAGGCAGCCACGCAAACGGCTAAGATGATCAACTGAAACATGATGATTCCAATACTATTTGACGTACAATTTCGGCAAGTGGAAGGTGACTAACAGTGTTAAATGATATGTGTTATAATAATATGACAATATCAATATTAAAGTTTAATTTCAAAAAAATTTATAATAATACGTATTAGTATTTTGATAGAGTAAATTTAGCTAAATTGATAGCTAGTTAATCACGATATTTATTACACCGTATAAAAGTTGTATATAATAAGTTTATAGTATAATTATACCTTTGTGGCCATTTTAGTTTTGACTTGTTGAAGATTTCGGTTCTACGAAACGATAATGAAGACTGGTGACTATCTTAATCAGTGTGACGGTATTTATATTGAAAGTTAGGTACACTTTTGATATCCCTTCCAAACATATGTTCCTTTAACCGTATATATTTATATTATTTCAAACCGGTTGTTCGAAGTAGTTCAATAATAG
This sequence comes from Pemphigus obesinymphae, assembly GCA_025469235.1. Lineage (NCBI taxonomy): Eukaryota > Metazoa > Arthropoda > Insecta > Hemiptera > Aphididae > Pemphigus > Pemphigus obesinymphae. The sequence continues at coordinate 118,640 of JAIPRL010000146.1, forward strand.
TCTAAAATATGCATATTATACGTAAGAAAATAAGAAAAGTGTACAATTTAAATTTTTCTAAACTGATATCATAAATCTAAAAAAATTATAAACAAATAGTTCCAATATTTTGGTGTTGAGTTACTTGTAGAATTATTCATATATACAAGTATATATATATAAAAATAAATACCCAGTTTCTACAAAATAATTTGTTTTTATTTAACAAATTTTGAAAACTATGTTCTCGTCTTCAGTGTTAAACAACTACTGTTGTTAAAGTAGTGTGCACAACGGACGGCGCTGCGGTAGCCTCGCGACAGTACGCTAATTTATCGAAATTTTAGGCGGTGCGCGTGCGCCTTTGCTCCTTAACACGAGTCACCACTGTATATTATAAGTATTAGTTGAACTTAAATTACGATTTGCATCGGATTGTGATATCTCAGGTTTTTGCCTTTTCATTAGTGAACTGTTTACGGACGATTTGTTTAAATCCACAGCGCTCGGAACTTTGGCGGTGTTTTCATTTGCTTGTTTAAAAAAACTTTAAATTTTGACATTGAAAAACAATTCTTTATAACTTTACAGATGATACAGGTGACTATATTGGTGGCTGGCGGTCAATTTATATGGAACAAAGAACTTTCAAGAAAATACGGGTCGTCGAGAATTTTCATGAACATGCCGGCGGCAGCGGCAGCTACACTCCGATCTGAGTATGTCTGTATGTAGTCTGTACGAGTATACGGCGCGGCGTCACGAATATTTTCGACACGCATTACCAACCAGTATATTGTATACGTGAATACTGAACTTAGAATTTAAAGGTTATGAATCTATTTTATTTTTTAGTCACGCGGAAAACTTTTAAATAACTATCAAATTCTTAGGTCAGGTAATTAATTTTGTAAATTTTTCTGTCATATTTCTGGGGAAGGGAGGGAGGAGTTAATCCCCAAAACCTCCTCCCCTGCGTTCGCCTCTGAATATTATAACAGTTAGAATTATATAAGATGTAGTCATTTGTTTTATAGTGGAGCAATTGAATTCTAAACATCTTGACACCAGATCATTTTTAGAATTAAATATCGATCATTATTACATTATTTACATTATACTCAAAAGTACTTTATCTTGTGGCATAATGAAGATAATTCAATATCTATGTGGGTATCTAAATATTTTGTTTTATTTTTTCTTAATTTTTTGTGGTGGAAATTCGTATTTATTTTTACAATTATGGAATTTGTATGCATTTATATGACCATTTTCAGAATTTTTATGCAATTAATTTTACTGAAATAACTTAAAAACACTTGCTAGCACAACTTTTTTAATTATTTTAGCTATTATTTTTTGCAATTTATGTGCACTAATCATGACTTTTGTGCGCTTATATTTTTATAAAACATAGTTGCTAAAAGTGTACTTTAATTTAAAATAAAAGAGATCGATAAAATAATCATTTTTTAAATTTATGTTTAATCTTAATCCTAGATTAGTTAAACAATAATAATTTAATCAATGATTTATAAAATGGATCTAAATTAATTTTATACTAATCTACCAATTAAAATAGTTGTGCTAAAAAAAAATAGTCGAACAGTTATGAAGTACTTATTTAAATAAGTAGAAAATAGAAATATAGTGTAATGAATAGGTATACAATTCTTTCAAGATATTTTCAACGTTTACACATATTTAAACACTGAAAACATATAAAATATTTTTACCCGCTTATATAGGTATATAATATAATATTATTGATCTACTTTTTACAACCGGTTGAATTAAATAAAAAAAAAAAAAAAAAAATGCATTCTTAGGGAAACATATTACGGAGTTTGGAAGGGATACCAAACTTGTCCTTTTCAATATAAATACTGTGACACTATTTGAAATAGTCACCAGTGTTCGATTATTATCATCGTGTATCAACCCAAGTACTCGACCTGCAGTGTCAATATACTAAAATGTCCGCAAAGGTAAGAAATACACACACATATTTATATATATGATAACATTGTATAGTATAGAATTCAATTTGAATTAATCGGTATTATGTAATTGAAACAGTAGTGCGGCCAAGAACGTACATAATATACATATATAAGGTTCGAGCGTGTCCAAAATAGGTTTCTTTCTTCCATTTCCTTTTTACTCAAGATAGAACACACTAAACATGATTATTCCTTCATTCGCCGTACATTGGAAATACCTCTATTATCATCTCGTCGACAAGATGCCGACAAACGCTTTATAACCTCGCTCCTAAGAGGCACCATAGACGCACCTGACATCTCCTCACAAACATAAATTATCGTATCCCTTCCTTCTACTCCAGAAATCATTCTCTCTTCCGTGTACCAATTCACTCTACATCTCATGGACATAATCATCCATTACACAGAATGTTACGTAATTTAAATAATGTTAATTTTGATTTTTAATATGTAATTACATTTTTTTAGTTATTCGCTTGTATTAGTATAGTTTATTGTCGCTTAATTTTATTTCAATTTATACTAATTTTAGCTCATTTTCTATATTTTTTCTGTTTTTTTTTTTTATTCTGTGTATTATAAATAATTATTCATGTAATCTTATTTTAAATTGTATATCTATAATTGCCGATTGGCGTTTTTTTTTTTTTTTAAATAAAATAAAAAAATATATAAAATATATGGGTAATAATAATTGTCGTATTTCAGTTGATCGTCTTCGCCGCTTGCGTGGCTGCCACACTCGCACAGTACGCCGCTCCAGCGTACAAACCGTCTTACCTGGCGTATCCGGTGCACGCGTACTCCGCGCCAAAGGCTTACGCGCCCGAACCCGCTTACGCGCCGATCCCGTACAGCTTCGAGTACAGCGTAAACGACCCGTACACTTACGACGTGAAAAGCCAAGCGGAATCAAGCGACGGCAAGAACGTGAAAGGCTACTACAGTCTCGTCGAGGCCGACGGCACCAAGAGGATCGTCGAGTACACGGCCGACGACTACGGTTTCAACGCCGTCGTCAAGAAGGAAGGCACCCCGTCGTACGCCCCAGCTGCACCGGTCTACAAGCCGGCGCCCGCTTACAAGCCGATCCCGTACAGACCGTACTGACGTCGTTTACTTTACCATCGCATCGCGTCACAAAATATGCGGTAAACGAAAAGAAAAAAAATCGTCTCCGTAACTAGTCGTGACGTCTTTATTTCATTATTTTTACCGTTTAACGTGTATTATTAATTTACCATCGTTGTATATTTTATTTTGTAAATAAAATCAAACAAAATTAATTAACGTCTATCTGTACACTTTATTCGAGTACTCGGTCGTACACACACGCATACACAACATTTCAATATGTTTTGCGGCAGTGAGCGTTTTAAGAGGATGTTACACTCGCATTTGTTGTCTCTGTCTATCCAACAGATAATATAGAAAAATCACACTACGCAGAATTGAAATTTTGGCGTTTAGGTTAAATTTAGAGTATAAACTCCGATTACAAAATTTAAAGGGAGGAATATTTTCGAGTGAACCTCATGGGCATTTTGTAAAATATCTTCTGACGAAAAAGTTATTGAGCTATTTACAAATATCAAAAACTAAAAATACCGTAACTTTTTTTTCTGACAATATTTTACAAAAAGCCCATGAGGTTCACTCGAAATTATTCTTGTCGTTAAATTTGATAATAGGTGTTTAAGCTCTACATCTAACCAAAATGTCATAATTTCAATTTTGCGTTGTACAATTTTTGCTATATTGCCAATTAGATGGACGGAGACAGAAAATGCGGGTATAGCATCCTCTTAAGGAATTTTCACCGGACGACAATAATGATGATAAAGAACCGGGCTTATACACTACTCGTACATATATAACAGCGGGGCGCGTAACTATAGGCCAACGTATGTACGATATGGCCGCGTTAAAGCACTAACGTTCGGAGGGATTTTTTCGGTTCGTAATGAATTTTTAATTTTAGCGGAAATTACAAACCCAACTGTTATGAATTATGACGATATTTACATGCGATTTAATCAACTTTACTTATAGAAACAAATGTTTTTTTTTTCTTTTTTTTTTTTTTTTATTAATTAAAATTGTACGCGTAGTGCACTGATTTTATGATTTTTACACTGGAGTTAAAATTTTCTAGTTACGCCACCGAGTACATAATGATCTCTAGTGTTAGGACTTGTCCTGATAAAACAATAAATTATTCAGGTAATTATTTACTTATCTTTTATCTTATTTAGATAAATATAATTATAATATGTTATATGAACATTTATCTAAAATACAAATTACGGATATTTAAGTAAATTTATCTAGATAATTTTTATAGATACATATTTCAAGAAATAGCCAGTCATTCTTAGCCAAAAATATGCTCTTACTCTATGAATTTACGTACAATATAAAATTTTAATTCGATCCATATTTTATATCTTGAAATATTGTATTTATATATACTTTTTTTTAACTATTCGTTCTACTATTTTCATCAATTAGATTATTATATTGATCCTATAGATACTAAATTCTATAGGTAACAAAAAAAAAAAATAACCGTATAAATAAATAAAAATTATTTAATTGTTGCATACCTACTATTTATAAAACTGAACATTGGTTTTTAGTCAATATTTAATTCAATCATACATTTTCTATATAAACAACTTTCTATAATTTTTATCATAACATTTAATTATATATATATAATAAAAATCGAAGCATAACAAAAAAAAAAAAAAACTACTGAAGTTAATACTATATGCACATATATGGAAATTTACGAATAAATATATTGATATTTATAATATAGGCATATTATGTACAATAATTACATTATATAATATATAAGCCTTATTGATTTTAATAAAACATTAAAAAGGTTATGAAATTTAAAAATTGTCTTTTATTTCGTCTAGATATATTTTTAGTTATCTATTCAATGTATCTATATATTGACATTGATAATGGCATTATAATATTTAACGTGTGCCCTATTTTATATTTGTCACTATTCACTAAATTATGTATGTCGACTGAGTATTTTCAGATTGCTGGATTGAAATAAGATTTAAGGGGATTGATATTAAAATCGAAAGTACGCATTACACATTTTGGAAAATGTTTAACATTTATCCTTTTGGAAATATTGACAACTATAAAAAATAATAACTATTATTCGTTTCTTGTAATAATAAGTAATAACTTACTGATGTTGTTAGCTAGAATTATTAGCTGTATTGACGTAATTTGTAAAATTGTAGGGGAAAGCGGCGTAGTTCCGTACGGCGGGTGGTATTACCCGACTATTGAGATTTAACAACACCAAATTATTTTTTTAAAATTATGGAACATGGATTTTCTTCCATGAACCACATTCCATTGATATCAGTATTTACTGGCCTATTTATGCACAAATTCCCGCTAAAATACACGTTATTTTGTATTTTGTATTATCACTAAAATATATTCGGTATTTTTTTTGTAATAACTGTTAATTTTATGTAATATACATTGGGGCAAAGTCATATACCTTCTACACAAAATTATCGTCAGAAAATGAATAAGTTAATACGTAAGTAAATTATTGATTTGATATTTTTTTTTATTAGTGAACAAAAACAAAAGATGGTTCGTGTATATAAAAAAACAAGACGTCAATCTTGGGATGAACAATATATGCTACAAAAATGAGCGGATTTATAATTCGCATATGCTAAAATGTTAATAAAAGTTTCCTCAAGAATTTGGTCATGTCATACATTTTTATATTAATTATATTTAATTTAAAAAATAACTTTAGTATAACAACTGTAATTAATTTTATTGATATTGTTAAATTAAAATTTATATTTTATATTTTAAATATAAAATAATCATACGATCTTGACCCAATGCATGTATATTATTTTGCAAAATCGTATTTTGGAATATTTTTAAAAAACGCAAATTTTACCTAGATTAAGTTGGAATTTCTAAAAATCCTTTTACCATACCGTGACTGACTGATTTTATAGTTAAAATGTTCAGTCTGCTTAAAATTGTATACAATTGTTCATATTTTATACCTAATCGCGCATAGAAGTTGGTACTGCTCCACCTTCCCCTATATCAACATTCAAAACTGGAACAAAGGCGTATTTATGAAAAACAAAACTATGGGTACTATTCTATAATATATTATAATATTAATATTGTTATAAAATTCTTGTAATAAATATGGTATAATTTTTGGATTTTAGTTTTACGAGAATAAAAGGTATAATATTTTTCTACGAATCAAAAACATATTAATAATGAAAATTACAATCGTTTGAATTTTATAATTTATTTTATAATAAGTGATACTAAAGTAATTGAAACGATAACATATTATATAAGGTATAAACATGTATTAATTGGATTTCTTGATTGCCGTCAATAGGTTTTATATATATATATATAGTAAATATGTGTAATGAAACACGTATTAAAAGTTATAATCATGTACATAATTATGAAAGGCGATTAATACAAAATAAAAAAAAACCAATAATTATCAGATGGATTATAAAAATATCCTAAAAAAAGTTTTTTATAAATGCATTCAAAAAGGAGTGGATCCAGAAACATTTTATGAGGGGGGGGAGAGACGCATACTTATAAGTGATTTTATGGGTACCTATTTGTCTAAAATTATGTCTATATAACATTAAAAGTATAATTTTTTTTTTTTTTTTAGTTTTTTTGGGGGGGGGGGATTTAAAGGGGGCGCGCGTCCCTTTCGCCGCTCTTGAATGCGTTGAATGCGTCTGCATTCAATTATAAAAAAAAACTTTTAAAAATATATACTTATATATAGGTACTATAAATACTACTATTTTATAACCTATATGTGAAAATGTTCGTATAGATACATTAAAATCTATGTTTGAATAAGAAGTAGGTATCGATATCAATAATAATAATAGTACCTATTATAATATTTTATTTATCAAAATATAAATAACATCTTAAAATAATTTTCAATCAAAATATTTAATCACAAAATATGGATATTTTGAAAATCTCAATTAATGATGACTGATTAGAGATTAATAACAATAATAATAAAAGGATTTGAACATATTTTTTTACAAATTTATTGTAATACACTTAAAATCATATACAAAAAATGTTATTAAAACCGCAAATATGGCAATTAATAATTGTTTTAATATAGGTAGGTACCCTAGAAATTCTTCATAAAACATATGATTTGTTTTATTTGTTACATATGTTTTGACACATCAAGGATAAAAATGAAATCGGAATTAATTTGGATGCTTTCCCTGCAGCCATTTTAATAAGTATTCACTTGTGAGTGTTTATTTCTTTACTTTATTATCGTGTTATGAATTGTATTTAATTCATTTTCTGTGTAAATAATATTGTTAAAATACGAAGTTTTAATGAAATACAAAGTTCCTTTTTATCTCGCTTCCCAGTTTTAACTTATGTGTGTAGACTGTTTGTTACTGCTCATATAAAGGAAGGTGATAACATGTAATATTTATTTACATGATTTAAAATATATTCAGGAAAACTATTATTTTCATAGATTTTTTACTCTAAAGTTTTAGACAATCATATTGTGACTTATAAAGAGAGTAGTAACGAGTATATACTCAGTAGTATATATTTGGTTTTTTCTTATCTCTTTCGTAGTATTATTATGGTTTAACTTCATAATGCCAAGATAGTATACATAAGTGAGTATTTTATTTCGTAACAAAATATAACTTATTATTTTAATGATTATACAGACCAATGATTTTTAGATATAAATGTATAAGACATTTATTATAGTAATACTCATATTTTACTACTGTTCATATGTATGCCTATTTAGTTTTGCGTTGGAAGTATAAAGTAAGTATATATTTACTGATAGTTCGACAGAAATGACCAAAGTTGTATTGTAAGCAAAAAAATATTTGGACTTACCTGTATGGATAATGGATATATTTTAAAACTATTATCTCAGTGTTTATTTCGAAGGTTCATTAAACCGACAATGGTTTAATTACACGGTGAATAAGTATAGGTATAGATATCGATTATACTAAATATAAATTTAGAAAAGAGAAAATTTCATATAACATTGATAATTATAGGTACTTAGTGTTTACTAAAACATTTAAATGATAGCATAAATTATACGTTCATTTAGAACTCCTTAAATTATATATATATATAAATATAAAAATATACAACTATTGACATTGTTATTCCTTTGAAATATATTATTGGAGGTTTAATGAGATATTAAAAAAAAAAAAAAGCATCTTTGTAGATATACTGCATGTGATTATTTTTTAAATCTGTCGACCAAAAAATGTTCAATTTAATCATGTAGAAAATTAAAAAAAAAAAAGTCATTAATAGACATTAGACATTGATAAGAGTAACTTCAAAAATATCTGAGATACTATATTGGTAGATGCACAAAATGATATAGTCGTCTATGACACGAATACTTTTCATTAAATAAGATCTAATTGAATATAGAAACATAGAATACTAAATAATTGGAAATAGATAGTGTAACTTGGATACTTATATCTAATATTATGTATCTATCTGGATTTCATTACAGGTCTGTATATCAGAACTTCGGAGTTTATTGATTATTATCGTGTGTCCGTAATGCGATATAGTGTAATTTCAACGGCAACTTTGAAACAAGAATTGACGATATTATGAGAGAAAAAAAACATCTGTACTTACAATTATACATATGATACATATTATATTACGTGGAAAGTAGGCGTTTATAACGTAGGTTCATAATATTTCGATTATTATCAACCAATATTAAATTATAATTGTTCATCGAAATTTCCATAACAATAGTCAATAAGTCCACGGTTATATAATGTTTGGTTATAGTGTGCGTGTTATGTTATGAAAAAAAAAAAAAAAAAAAATGGTAATAAGTGAATTTTACCATAACATTATGATGTGCAAACAAACGAATATTACAATAATTATCGTATAATTTACCATAATCTACTTTCTCCTCGGGAAATAATGCAGTGCACATTGTTAATATGCATTATTGTAATTATTAATCACGACGGATTAAAAAAAAAAAAAAACCATGTCGTAATATCGATGTGCATATTAATACGTATACTTATTCCTAACTGAAAACGGATGCTGCTACTGCATACATAAATGTTACCCCGTAAAATATTTCCAAAAGTTTTATCATGATAATGGTCATTTAATCATTTTCAATATTACCGCGGAATATTTGTTATCATACACGTTGGTTCACGATCGAATATTTTATTAAACGATTTTAAACACATATGGTCAGGTCGACATTTCATCATTACGATCTACATACAACTATATACAACGCGGGTTAGCCGTCGACGCAGTGTATAAATATATTTTTTTCTAATTACACCAGATAATAACATTATAAACGTCTTGTTGCGATTCGTTACACATATTATACTATTATTATTAATTATTATTCGGTTTGTCAACAACGCGCGCGCGTAAAATGTCTCCCCGAGGCGGCCGTATCGCGCGTAATAATTAGGGTTAAAAAAACATCGTACAGACGTCGCCTTCGCCGACAATGAAGAAAAATATTATCGCGGCGATAAACGAGACGTATGTAGTGCATTCATAGTATATAACTCACGTGTACTCGACCTATATATAGATATAAATATTGTATCAAAACCAGTTGTTTGGGAGTGGTTTTTTAATGCGTTGGACCAGTTTACCAGGTGAAGGTTCTCTCACACGCGTGTGAGCGTTTGTATATTATGCTCTTGTTCTTTTCTTTTCTTTTTTTTTTTTTTTTTGCACCATATTAGTATTTTTGCACACCCACGTACGGTAGCCGTGAATATCGTCTGGAAGGGATTAAAATTAATAACCCCCTAAAATTGTCAGCATATAAATACGGTCGGCACCATTCAAACATCACTCAGTTCATTTCATTAACTCCAGTGTTTACTATTTCACCAGAACGCAAACACACAAAAATGGCCGCTAAGGTAAGAACATTTTCGAAAAGATAATATCGTTTTTTTTTTTTTTATTATTATTATTATTATTGTAATTATACATAATTATATTCATTACGAGTAATAAAAAAGGTTATTTTGCTAAAAATCATTTAAAAGTATCATTGACGTATCTATTCGTGGATTCGGTTACATTTCGGAATTCGTGATTTTCTCGAAAAACATTTAAACCAAAGTATGTTCTATCGCTTTATAGTAATTGAAATACACGTAGGTACGGCATTCATATTACACAAGAACTATTGATTTTTTAACGCATTCGTAAAATTTTTGGAATAACAGCGTCCAACTGCAATATAACAGTACATTTTATGTTCGAATATTTAAATCCGTATTGATCACAAGCGAATTCAGTCGAAACGTCTTTGATATATGATGAGAAAACGTATTTGTTTTCAGATGATCATCCTCGCCGCTTGCGTGGCTGTCTCGCTCGCCCAATACGCCGCCCCGGCGTACAAACCCGCTTACTCGGCACCAAAGGCTTACGCCCCGGAGCCCGCATACGCCCCGGCCCCGTACAACTTCGAATACAGCGTGAACGACCCAACCACATACGACGTGAAAAGCCAATCCGAATACAGCGACGGCAACGGTTACGTCAAGGGATCGTACAGCCTTGTCGAACCCGACGGTTCCACCCGCGTTGTCGAATACACCGCTGACGACTACAACGGTTTCGTCGCCGAAGTCAAGAAAATCGACGGCGGATACAAGGCCCCGTACAGCGCCCCGGCCCCAGCCTACAAAGCCGCCCCTGCTTACAAGCCAGCTTACTCCGCACCGGCTTACCCAGCACCGGCTTACCCAGCACCGGCTTACCCAGCTCCAGCATACTCCGCCCCGGCCTACAAGCCAGCGTACAAACCCGCATACTGATTTAGCATTATTTAACCATAAATGTAACCTCTCTTCCACATCACTCTCACTCTCTTCTTGTACCTCTGGGCCATTGCGTTCATATTGAACCGTGGTCGCAAAGTCATACATTGCCATATTAATATATAAGACAATGGGTACGACAATTTTGTATTTATTGTGTAAATATATATCAATGTGTATTTATTGAATACAACTGAGTTTTTTTTTTTTTTTTTAATAATTCTATCTTTAATCATTTTTAAGGTGCACATATTCACTGTTCATAAAATGTGAAAATTCGTGCTTGATTGTGTGTACATTTAATCGTGTCGTATCAATAGATCTCCATTTAAAATTCATAAAATAATATGACATCTAACCGACTACTTAATTATATGAGTATGGTTAATATTGCATTGATTAAATTTATTATTAAAAAATTATATTTACTGATAAAAAAAAAAAAATATATATATATATATATAGGCCAATGACATTTTCATTTATTGAAAAAATCGTCCTTTCTGTTATTCTCGAGTAAAAATGTATTTACAATTTAAATCTGTATTATTAATTGCGTATAAAGGTTTTAGACAATACGATTATAGATGAAATAATTTATATGAGATTACGTTTTGGAAAACTGTGAATAATAATAAACCATATTTCGGTGAAATTCCTTTTTTCCGTAGTGGATAAAATATAATGAATGTTATGACGCCTCATTTCAATCGGCAAACAATAAAATAAAGAAATAAATCAGGATACATTTTTAGTTGCGAGTCACTTGATACTTACGACAATATCAAATTATAATCTATGTATTTAATGTGAATAAATTTCAAATTATCTAAATGTAAACTTGATTAAATATGTCGGTATAATATTATATTACAGTAAGTATAATGTATAAAATATTATCAAACATCTAAAAATGTTGTATTTACTATTTTATATTATACGTTACATTTTACTATATTGGTTTAACAAAAAAGTGTTTCATAATTGGCTATGGTTATTATTGGCTTTGTCTGGGAAAGGATAGATCTATTTTGTATTATTAATTTCATTAAAATCGTGCAAAAATAATATATAGTTTTGCACAAGTTCCAGTTAAAACTATCTATTTATGGTAATCAGAAAATCAATATAAAAAACATACACATTTGATAAAAAATGTTTTGATAAAACATTAATACACTTCGCTCATCGGGTATCAGTAGGAGTGGAATCACTTCGCGCTTATCGGATAGGATACTCTTGGTTATTGTATTGTATTTGAAAGCAATGATAAATCATTGCATTCGAAAAAGAACTGTTTTGAGCGGAGTTTCGATATACTATATATAACTATTAATATTAATGATTCAATATGTTTAACATTACGTTACATTACATTACATTAACGATATCGTAGGACCAATCGTAGAAAATGTAATTTAGCGTGACCTTATCTGTATGATAAAATATAATATTTATTTCGAATAGTTTGATTTAATATAGGTAAGTACATAATTAAAAACTGTCAAATGTTCATATTTAGTAGGTATATAATTTTACTAATATTATATTAAATGTTTTCAAGTCTTAAAATTTCATTTTACCAACTATTTGGACATATATATCTCGAAATTTATAATACTGTTGAAAAAATTTAAATGGCTATAAAAAAAAAAAAAACCTATAACTACGAATTTTCGAGATATTTTGATTTTAATTAGAGTGACGTATAATATTTAACCTAGAATAAGATGTTCATGTCATAAAACCCAAAATTACCCACTTAAGGAATTGAAAACCTAGAATTTTAAAATGTCTATAAAAAGCCCAAAATTACCATTTTTTAAGAAAATTGAATCAAATTGAATATAGTAAAAAATTACATATTAGGTGTATATTTCAAGATTTTAAACTTATTTTTTTCTAAATTTAGAAAAAATGAAAAAATTTCGATATGACAAAATCGTATTTGTTCTTTTTTTTTATAATTTTTTGGCAAATTCATCCTTACGCATTAAAAAATATTAAGAAAATCTAAAAAATACCTCTTTAAAGTACCAACTAGATAAAATTGTTTACTGGAAACAGAGTAAGCTTGTAAAGATCGGAGCAGTCCTTCTGGTCGAAAAATTGAATTACAGAAAAATGAAAATATAATGAATTATTGCAGGTGATATTAAAAATATTACAATAATCATTGTAAAGCTATAACCGCTAAGCTCAGAATCTAAAATCGTATATAATTTACTGTGTTATCATGTTTGTACAAACAAATTATATACTTCTTTTGGAACAGATTTTAATTTTTAAAATTATTATTAGGAATTTTTTCTGAATCACAAAAACTATCTATTTTTAATCTCTTGTTAATCAATTACACCTGTAATCCCACAATTGGTTAAAAAAGGATATAACCTGCAACCGATAATATCATGTTTAAAATTATTAAAATATGTACTGATATCAAGCCAAAATCAGGAGGCGCATATAGTCACGCGATATTTAAATAGGCAATATATTCTATAGAATATTAATTTATTATTTATTTAATATTTAATATTATTATTAATTGGTATCTATTATATATAGTAACCAAAAAAATAGTATGCCTTTTAATGCTTGATTACAGTATTTCATATAGATTTTTTTTCTAAAGTTTTCAATTGCCATCTCCAGAACACGATAAATATTTATTCATAATTTTGTGTCGATTAGATTAACTGTATGGATATAGAAACGAAATAATAAACAAATAGATGTATCTATTCATATATTTATGTATATATATATTATATATATATATATATATATTATATATATATATATATATTACCTATATACATTTCTAATTTAGTTTTCTAAATTAATATCCTAAAATAGCCTCATTCTATATTGAAAATTGGTTACAAATATAGTAGGCACTAAAAATGTTTAAACAAATAATTTTTGTCATTTTTTTTGAAAAATTTACAAAACGTGTGGATTATTAGGTTTTCTAAAACGAAATTTATTAATTTTATTTTCCCAGTATTCGCTAAATTTACTAAATTTGTACATTTTTCTATAATTACATTTAAATGTTTCATTTTTTTTACATATATCCAAACACAATTTTATAGGTATCCACATTAAATACTACAGTATCTCGAAATTAAATGAAACCAGAAAGTTTACTCATACCGTATATTTGATTTTATTTTTTATATTGTTTTAAAAGAGTAATTTTTTAAAAACCAATTTGATATTGTCAACACACAAACTCAACTCCTCCTGGTCGAAAAGTCGCTCACAGCAAAATAAATAAATAAATATTATAGTGAAACCAATGGGTACCTCGAAATATAAATTAACCTTTTTATTTTTTTTTTCGATTACCCGAATACATATTAGGTATATTGCAAAATACCCAGAGAGTGTCTATATCATATAATCGTATACGGTGTAGGCGTGTATAGTGACTTACTAAACGACTTACGAGTCATAAATTAAATAGTCCATTCTTTACGGATCAAAGTTGTGTTGATCTCGGGGCCGAACGTGTACCAAAAAGCTCTTTATATAGTATAGTTTCGACCCAAGACCCGAGAGGCTCAAACGAAAAAATAATGACGCTCGGCGAGCCGGGACTTTGCGTTCTCGTCGGATGGACCGACACAGCCTCACATAGTTCCACGGGAGTTTAATCTGAACAATAATGTCACTGAATACGTACGCAATCCCGGATTCGGTTAATATTGGATGTATATATTAATGTTTTACGGACGTATTGACAAGACGTGTAAAGTCCGTTTTGACGGCCTGCCCATTATTATGACGAATCGCCCACGTTTAGGTATACGTTAAACGTTTTTACATAAATATATCACGACAATATTACTTAACAGAATAATAATACGCTCTTTTATTTGATATCCATTCATCACCATATTCATTCACGTTGTATAATTACACAACACCAAATATTATACAAACACATTACATTCATTCGATTGCGCTGAGGTCATGTTTCTCGTATTTTTTTTTTTTGTTTGTTTTACCGTAGTCGGTCCGACGGTAGACCGTTAAAATACGGTAAAATATATGATTGACGCCCAACTGGCATATATATATATATATATATATATATATATATATATATATAGGGCGTAAACGATATATGTCACATTATATACGTCATATCGATATATTGTAGTATATAAATTATATGGTATATATTGCACAGATAAGATTACCGACTTGTTACGCTTTTATTTTATTTTATTTTTATTTTTTAACGAATTTCACTCGTATATTTGGACTTTTATAGAGATTGTCTTTAAAATTCAATCAATGGACGAAATATTGCCCAGAGCGACAACTATTACGGGGCGTAAACTGCACTATAAAACAAACGGAGGTGTGATAGCATTAACGTACTATAACCAACAATTCATTTCACGTATACGAAAATTTAAATCTCTCAAATGGGATTACGAAAAATACGCAGCCTGGCGAATTAAAATCACATACGGCCAAAATAATATTATATTGTACCTATACCTACGTAAACAAATGTAATGCCTACTGGTTTAAAATTACAAACTACTTATGGCTTATGCCATAAAAAAAAAAAGACAATTATTTATAAATTACTCCACGTTATAACTTATAATACACACTTTTTAACCGAAAATTAATAAAGTTTAAAGTGATTAAAAGAAACCGCTGTTAAACAAGCGCTTAACACTTTGTTTTTCAAAAATAATTTTTAATAACATCATATTACACCTTAAATGAAAATTAAATAGATATATATATATATATATATATATTAATTATATTATATTCACATTTTATATTTAATAATATAAGCCTATAAAACTTATAATGTACACATAAATAAAACTTTCTACTAAGATGGATTGAGAACTATAATATATCTCTGTGTTTAAAATATTGAAAATAACCATATATCTACATGCTGCTAATATTGTTGTTTTTTTTTCTAATTTTTCAAATTCACTATTTTTAAATTTCTCTGTTAATGTGTAAAGCAACACAAAATAATGCAAAAATACTCTAATCTTAGAAATACGTAAGTAACACAGAATAATAACTCTTGTCGTTATTATTCTCAAAACACACGACTATCTTAATAACCTAATTTGGATCACGACTTTTAAAGGATCATGTCATGCAAACGTCAAAATAACACCAGAAGAACCTTTAGCCGAGCAGGTCGTATTACGTTAAGATTGGTCTTAAGGAACCAAGTTCAAGATTGCTTCTAACCCAACACAAGAGTCTTAAGACCGTAATTACTGACAGGTATAAAAAGTAAATATTAAAAACGAACGTATTCCTAAGGATCCGTACGCTACCAAAAACAGAGAGAAAAATACCTTAAGTAAAACGCAGTGTTAAACTTAGTATGAACAATTTTTATAAAATTGTAACATATAATACGCAATGTACGACATATAAATACATGTCTTGCAGGTGTCTCTCTTCGAGAGCTAAACTGGCCTTTGACGATATTAATTTTAGTTTTCGTTAACGGAGTAGATTATAAAGAGCGGGTCAGTAGTAGGTGGAAGCACTTCGCTCGTTGGTTAGGATACTGGTAGTAGATATACATTTTGAGTTTTAAAACAATGATAAATCATTTATTCAATGTGTAGTGATATACCCATATAAATATTACAGTTAAACATTTGAAAGTTTTAGAATAATTTCGCCATATTATATATCAAATTATTTCTGTACATTATATACTCATTAGGTATCCCAATAAACATTTCATTTTAGCCAGGTCCACACATTGTTAAATGACAATAACTCGAAAATCGCACTATACATAATAAAATATAAACCCCATAATAATATTGGCCATTATCAATCGTTTGAATTTAAAATGTTTATTATACTTCGTATAAGTATGTATATGGTATACCGTGTGTAGGAGGAACTTTTTCTACGGGAAAAATCGAAAAATGCTATTTATATTGGTTATCATCTAGAGCCCGTTTCTTACCGGTAATATCATATCAACGACAGAGCTAAATGCCAAACTACATACACGTATAAACATCATTGTAAATTCAATATAGCTTTCTCGCTAAGCTCAGAATCTAAAATGTGACATAATTAATTTCGAATTTGACCGGGGGCGCGAATCGCGGCGCTAATTTAAGCTGAGTTGTCGTATATTATATATATATATATATATATATATATATAACTATATGTGCAAATGTACATGTACGTATGCATACACATATGCATGTACATATTATATATATATATATATATATATAATATATATCATATATTTATATATATAAGCCAAATATACCTACTATTCAAATTAATGAAATTCACGTTTGTATAAATAATATATTTACAATTTCGTACTATTTAAAATTAATACAAATAGCTACATTTACTTACATAATATTCAGATCAATTTACTCTCGTATTGTGGGCATCTAAACCAAATGTATCAACTATAACAGGTATTTTAAATACTTTATAATAAATAGATGAGTGTTTGGAAGATTATCTTCTAGATAGCGAACGCTATTTTGCGCCGTAGTCTCAGTTTGTCTAACTTATGAGGACGCTACGTCGACAATTTTTCGATGAAAAACTTGCATTAGCATTTTAACTTTTTATCAATTTACAAACATGTTAGGAATACGAAACGGCAAACAAATTATAGCTAACAACATTATCTAGCGACTGATGGAATAATATACGTTTTTACACGTTATATAAGCTATTAAAATATCGATTTATTTTAATTTTTTTTAACAGCACATAAAACGTGTTTACATAAAAAAAATAGGCTCCATCAATCGTTAGATAATTTTGTTTCTTATAATGTATTTTTGATTTCGTCTTTCTACAATGTTCTTAAGTTGATAAAAATGAAAAATGCGTGATTACACGACAATTAAAAATGGTATTGACACAGGTCTATTTTAAAATTACTTTTACAATATATTCAAATATTTGTAATTTATTTGATTTTCATTTTTTGTTAAAATTTAATAAAAAAATTTCCTTTACAAAATCCCTTAAAAATCGGGTGTGTAGCGTCCTCTTAAATAATACGTGACTATATTGCAGTGAATTCACATATATACTACATAAATATAATAGGTAGGTAATCAAAATGGGGCGCATTTAAAAGGAATTACACGTCCAAGGTTATACACTTAAAATACAAGTAGTGTCATTTAAAAAAAGTTGGACCAATTGTGTTTCACTCAAGCTAGTAATAATATAATATACATAATTTATTATAGGTAATAAAATAAAAATTTTATTGGCGAGAGGTCACGATTTATGTAGATGAAAATTAATATTAATATTAATAATTAATGTTATAAGTAAAATATGAAACATTAAATTATAACAGAAAGTAACTACCTATAGCGACGAATTATTAACATACACTTGGTCAGGACTATCGGATGGTCAGTTAAAATTAAGTAATACATTTTTTATTTATTTTATTTATTGAAAAATTAACCTGAGAGGGCACAGTACTTGTTATAATAAGTCGTATACGAATAATATACCTACTACAAACATGATTACGTATTATTGTTATGACGTAATTAAATTATTTAATAAAACACGTTATAGTGAATAATATTGAAGTAATATTGAAAATGATTTATATTAATTTATAAGATTTAATGGAAGATGATATAAATTGTCTAGTATTCCTATTACTTTACACTTATCGCCACCTGTGTTTTGGTTAAATAGTTTAATAAATTTTATTTTTTAATTATATTAAATTTAAGTTGTTAATTAATTATAACATTATGTATCACATTGATTTTTGTATGAAATTGACTGTTAGGGCGTAAATAAATAAATAAATAAATTACAAGAGATATTACTGGAAATAAAACGTGAGTGGCTCACTACATTCCTGAAATCAAAAGTCAGTTTTCACAATAGCTTCACACTAATTCAATTTTGCCCAAAAATGCCATGTTTTTTTTTTTTTGTCTAAGATGAATTGGTGTGACTGCCTTATTTTGATTTCAGGAGTGTACCCACCCACATTTCATCTCCAGAAAATATGATGAAAAAAAATCAGCTCCTCCGAGTTTATAATGATCTGAAAAATCTTCACTTGTAAAACTTCAAAAACGTTGCACTTGGCGAGATTTTCTATGGACAATGGACATTATTGGACATTTTTCACGGAAAATTGTACTGCGTCCTCAATTTACTTCATACTAACCCGGATCTAGTCTCATTCAAAGCAAAGGAAGCCATCTGTCATCGAAATATCACCAACTTTCAGACCCATTTTCTAAACTTAAATTACAAATCTCTCGAAATTAAAAAAATTAGTAAATATGAATTTTTCGAATATAAATTAGAGCAATTCTATTCTCAAACTATTTTGAAATAATTGATTTAAGAAAAAAACGTTATTAACATTTTATAAAAAAAAAAAATCCTTAACATAAAGTTCCAATAGTAATAATATTCATAATAGTCCATTACTTCAAATATGGCATTGAATGTATGGTATTTTCGGATATCAATAATAAACCATATAAAAGGATAGACGGTGAAGGTACATTTGTGCACCTATGGCTGAGTAACATGATTTGTGTTTGGTAAAAACAATATATTAATTACATGTAATCAATTGATAATTTTTTAAGAATCATTTTATATGACTATAGATTTCACTCTAAGCAAAGAAATATTTTTTTCATGTTATGTAATTTAATACGAAAAATAAGTTTTATGACAATTACTACTACGATATTAGAAAATTAATCATACAATTATTTAAAATATATTTATCATAATATATTGTGATTTGATTATTTTGATCATTGATTGAAAATACTATTTAAGTAAACTATAGTGTAATAATTCTAAATAAGTAAATATAGGTACTAGGTACATTAATGTGTTCCAATATTACATATAGTACCTACACCTATATGATACCTACTAATGTTTTATTTTATTTCTATTTTTTACGTTTTTAGATCAAATTACATAATTATTGTGTACATATATATATGTGAAATAAATGTATGTATGTATAACAAAAGGTACCAATATGGTATAACGGGTTCGTGCTCATGTAGAAATAAGAGTCTGGAGGGATAAAGTAATGTGTAAACATTCCACATAAATACAGAGACATCTGAAACAATATTTATCAGTTTCAATACTCGCAATTGTTAGCGTGTACGCCAAAAAGTAACTAGTGCAAACACATTACAAATACAAGAAAATGGCCACTAAGGTATAGTAAATTATTTAATTATTTCTTTCTCGTCAAAATATTATTAGTTTATAAGGTTAAGTATGTGAAAATAAGACATTTATTTGTATCTAGCTATACAGCTGATATAGTTACATGTTATGTTCGTTTAATACAGTGAAATCGAACCGTGCACTTGAAGTGTATAGCGTAAATGTTGGTAAAATAAGTTTTAAAAACGAAATCTAAAATGACGAAAGAGACAGAGACGAAAAATTCGCAGAGGCTTAAAATATTTTTTGAAAATAAACTACGCGTGTAGTATATTATCATTATCATAATTTAGTAAGCTATACATTCGATAATATATATATTTTTATTATACTATTTTTGCAACAACTTTCGATTTCAGATGATTGTGTTCGCCACCTGCATGGCATCCGCTCTTGCACAATACTCCATTCCAGCTTACCCAGCAGCGCCAGCATACCCAGCACCTGCTTACCCAGCGCCTGCTTACCCAGCGCCTGCTTACCTGGCACCCGCCTACTCGGTACCCATTTACTCGGCGCCAAAGGCTTACGCCCCGGAACCCGCACACGCCCCTACTCCCTACAGTTTCCAGTACAGCGTAAACGACCCGAGCACATACGACGTCAAGAGCCAGGCGGAATCAAGCGACGGTAACGGTAACGTCAAGGGCTTCTACAGCCTGGTCGAGCCCGATGGTTCCACCAGGACCGTCGAGTACACCGCAGACGACTACAATGGTTTCAACGCGGTCGTCAAGAAGGAGGGTGGATACGCCCCCGCACCGGCCTACAAACCGGCACCATACTAGTCGTGTCTACTTGTGTCATACATCATAAAATGTCCGGCCACACGTCGGGGCCATCAAAATCAGTCATTAGTTCATCAGACATTGTTTATATATCATATAGTATAGCGTTTTATAAATTTATCATGTAAATAAACTACGAATAATCGAATCCATTTAGATTAATTTTTTTGTGTTTTCAAACACTCGGTCACCTTATACAACACTCCAAATCAATTTCCTTATAATCGTAGCACGATTAAATTTTATGAAAGATATAGTTAAAACTGAAAAGTATATTATAACGCTCATTTTATATCTCAAAACAACTAATTAACAATATTATTATTAGGTATTCATAATTATTGGAAAAAAAAAAATATATATATATATAATATAAATCCACTATCCAGATACAGGACACTAGTGGTAGAAGTTGGTCCTTGATGCCTTCGGTTCTCCGATAGAATCGGTAGTATTATTATTTTAAGTTTATTGTTTGATAAATCATTGTACTCAAAAAATGTTTTAAACAAAATTTGGTATAATATATTTACTTTCCGATGTATAACAAAATTGTGATTTTCGGTACTTTTCCTTCATGCTAATAAATGAACTATATTAGAAAAAAAGAAAAATTACCTCTATAAAGTCACAACTAGAAAGATTTTTACTACTCATAATTGATTCTTTCTACTCAAAAATCTGTGTATTATAGTACATAAAAAAATATATATAAATAAATAAATATAAAAGAAATATTTAAATTTACCGCATATTATCGAAAAATGGTCAAAAGTTTTTAAAAATTGTATCACGTCAACAATATACTACAGCAAATATTTTATGCAAATTTAAAATCTCTGGAATTATTATTTTCTGATTTAAAACAATATTCGATCATATATGGTAGTTTTTCTTTATAGGATTAAGAAAGTTACTGGGAAAAACAATATTGACTTTTTTTTAAAATAAGAACAAGAATAATAAGAATTATTGTTCTATTAAAAAAAAACTCTGTAACCGAATATCTTGCTCGTTTTAATATTTATCCAAAAAATGTATGTGTTACGATCAATAAAAGCCTGAATATATAATATATATAGTAAAACCTAGGTTATGTATCTTATAAGGGTATTAAAAATTTCTAGGATATATACAATATTACTTACCTTATTATTTTTTTTTGTCAAACGTAATGTTTAGCGTTAAATAGGTATACTCAAAATGCTCATAGGATCCTGACTATATCCGAAAATCTTAAAATATTTGTCATCCATTAAAAATGAATAGAAAACAAAAAGCGTCATATCTACTTGTTACATTAGTTATTACTTATTATTTATACAATTATATGTGTAAAGCCGGGTCTACACTGTGATAATAGTGTATGAGAATACTTTCGCGGTAGTAACACTCACGTGCCACTATAATCGCGTAGACCCGGTTTTAGAAAATATTTGCTATTTTCCCCAATTTTAAATTTTGAGCGAACTGTGGAGAGCAAACCTAGAATGTATATTTATTTTGCTACTGCAATATTGCGAGTAAATATTTAAATCGATATTCAATATTAGTCCTTTTTCAACAATACCTACATGCTTCAAAATGTTCGACTTATCTGAAATTGTTTTGTGAAAATAAGAAAAACTATAATAAATAATTTCTATAAATATGGTGTCTAATTTACTTAAAATTTATTATTTATTTCAATTCGATATTATATTCTCGATTTCACTAAATATCTATCGAACTTATTATAAAATGTCAAAAATATTATTAACTATCTTACATTATTCATTTTACAAAAATTTAAAAAGTAAAAAATGTTTATTTATTTTTTAACATTGAATTTGAATGATTTTTAAAGTTTTACTACATAATCATATTTAGATTTAGTTTTTATGAAATATAACTTATAGTTTTATGTAATAATAGATATTTGTTAATTAACCTACTATTTTTAATCAAAGTTAATCAAACAATACTATAAATTATACTATCATACTTATATTTATATTATTATATATATACCTAAATATGTCATAATAAAAAGACCATGACACAAAAAAATTACTTAAGCTCAATTGATATATGAATAATTATTATAATTAATGGTAGTACTCAAAGTTGTCTACGTTGATTCGTTAAGGGGCTAAAGCTCGAAAAAATGACGGGTGACGTCACAAAATCACACGACGCTAGGCGGACTATACTTTTATATACATGAATTATGTTATTTTTCTGTATATATATATATATTTTTTTTTTTTTTGTTATATTCGATAAAAACAAAATATATAAATACAAATTTGAAATATACTTTAATATATAAATGTTTTCTATATACCTATATTATATATTATATATGAAGTATTCACTGTATTATTTATTTAATTAGATGTGTCTACCTAGGTATATACCTAAGGTAATACCTACCTAATACTTACTTAAGGTATATTATACCTAGGTATAATACTTACCTAAGTACCTAGGTATTTATTATTTATTATTTATTATTTAGGTATATTTAATATAATTATTATACTAATATACAATATATTACTCGTATAATCATATTATAATGATAAAACGTAAACATAAAATTAGTAAAAGAAGCGGATTTAAGAAAATGTTCATAAGTCCGAATATTTTTCTAAATTTTGGTGTACAATTTTATCATATAAAATAAATATTAAATTTGAATACATAAAATATTAAAAACATGGTATGATAATTTTTTCGATTTTTTTTTAAATTTTTTTTTTTTTTATAAATATGTTTTTTTTTTTTAACAAATACCATGATTACATAATAATAAAAAGTGTTACTGACACGTACGGGGTTATTTTTAAATTACTTTGAAAATGTATAAAAACATTTATAATTTTTAGATTTTTATATTTCTTAAATTATGACGTAGCGAAAATTAAGTACTAACATTAAATATATTAATCTATTATTTATCTATAAATTAAGCCTAAATCATTTTTTTTTTTGTTTCATGGTCTTTTAATAAACAATTGTTTTGTTTGCGCTTAATATTTTAGAAAACAATATATGAATGTTATTCCTTTCAAAATTATTTTTCTTAATGATTTCTATTTATTCATATGAATAAAACTTTGCTTAAAACGAATAACTATTAGAAAAATATGTTAAGGGTTATTATTCATCAAATATGTGGTTTTATTATGAATTATGATGATTTAATTTACAATACAAGGTAAATACGTGTTTAGAAATAGCAAAAGGAACAAAATATATTAATTATTAATACCTATTCCCCCTACATTTATTATTATAATTTTATATTCTCAGGGGAGAAGTTATTTCCTTTATCATGTGGTATCTCTTTGTAAATCTGCATATACCACCTTAACAACATATTTTTGTATAATTAATTAGTGTTTACCTCTTTTAAAAGTTTTTCATATTTATTTATAGCGTACGTAAACGAAAGTGATTTTGGTACGGAATAAAACTCGGAAAACTGTTAAAAATCTTTAATTTATCAAATAAAATTATTATTTTAGTAAAGAAACATAATATTATAAGTGGCAACCTTAATGTTTTTACTATTTTACTTTATTGCTTTTATTTAAAACAATGATTTTTTTAAAGTTTAAAATAAAATATATCAATAACTATAAATAAATAATTTAATCTTTTTTTTAACATTTATGTCTAAAATATTTAATTGCAATGACAAATACAAAAATAAAATGTGATTTCATTGTATTTTTTATTTATTTAGTAATAAGATCATTGACTAAAATACTAAATTATACTTACATATATGTATTTCAATAATCAATGTTATAAAAAAATCAAGATAGTTATGACTTTTTTTATATAAATGAGGTGAGTGTTTAATCACAAATAGAGAGGTATAATTTGGTCATTAAAATGATTTTAAAATAAAGAGATTAAAAATTCTAAAGTAATAAATTCGTATTTCCATTTAAAGTTTTTAAGTTGTGCTGTATCTGAAAGGAGTTTACAAATTAAATATTTTAAAGGTTATATTGAAAGGTAATTGGATAGTTAAGATACCAAACAGAAATAACAACAGATTTAAAAAAAACTTTTACTTTGGCCAACTGTTGATCAATGTTACAGAAACTATATTATTAATGTATCCATATAATGAATAATTAATTAATTTTGATCCAAATAAAACATGTTTTTATATAAATAAAATATTCAGAAAGTATTAAGTGCTTATTAAAATCAATGTTAATCTCAGAAATCTCAAAAACTAATAGCTATAATTATTGTAAAAGCTCTAAAAATTATGTTTTAAATTATTTACATTCATTAGTTATATATAACCTTAAATCGATAAAAATAAAAATAAATATTTCCAAAATATATAATAATATGTATATAAATAATAACTTACGTTAGAAGCATGTGATCAAATAGCAATGAATTATATTGTTCTTGCACTGTTTTCCACAATATCAACACATTTTTAAAAGTAATATATGTGTATCAAACAATTCAAAGTACATGTTTAATACTAAAAATCTAATAAACACATAGTGAACTTTTTTTAAAAATAATCTTAAATGCAATGATATTGGATTAGAGTTTAAAACAAAACAATCCACTATAAAAGTTAGTGAAAAACGTTAAACGGAAAGCTAAAATCTCAGTCATTACCAATCATTACCTATGCCTTTGATTGCTCAATGAATAAATATTTTTTTCAATTAAAAAATAAACAATATTATATTATTAAGTAATAGTTTATGTAGCGAAAAATTAAAACGTTACATTACAATTAGTTTTATTATATTATGTTTAAGTTTAATAACTGATTAGAATAGGTATATAGAAATGCAAGCTTTTGAAAAAAAAAAATCATATTAAAACGATTTCCATCAGTATAAAAGAATAAAGTAATTTTTACATCATGGACAAAATGCGATTGAAAGTAAAAAAATATATATATATTATTGCTAGGTAGGTACCTATAAATTTCAAAATAAATGCACTAAATTATATCAAAAACATAACATAATAGTTTTACATGTAATAATTTCATTGAACATAATTGCACTACATTATCCAACCGGTCTGTCAATAAATATTTTGATTGTGATGAAATATTGGAGGGACAAAATATTACCTTCAATGTTTCGGTATAAATACTCTACCGTTGGCGAGTGTAATCACCAGTTACTCATTCGTGTTCATTTGATTAAAACAAACAATCCAAAAACACACAACTAAAATGGCCGCTAAGGTATTTTTCTATTTTCATTTAAAACAACTACAGTAATAAATGTTTGTGTGTACAGAGTTAAATGTGTTTTTTAATTTTAATACTTTATAAAAATGTGTAACAATAATAGCAAATTATTTATTTTCAGTTCATCGTATTCGCCGCTTGCGTGGCCACCGCTTTCGCCCAATACGGCGCCCCAGCATACAAACCATCGTACTCCGCACCCGCTTACTCAGCACCAGCATACTCTGCGCCAAAGGCTTACGCCCCAGAGCCCGCATACGCCCCGGCCCCGTACAGCTTCGAATACAGCGTAAACGACCCAACCACCTACGATGTCCACAGCCAATCCGAATACGCTGACGCCAACGGTTACGTCAAGGGTACCTACAGCCTGGTCGAACCCGATGGTTCCGTCCGCACAGTCGAATACACCGCTGACGACTACAACGGTTTCAACGCCGTCGTCAAGAAGGAAGGTGGATACGCCGCCCCATCTTACAAGGCCCCGTCTTACTCTGCACCAGCCCCAGCTTACAAACCAGCCTACTCCGCACCAGCCCCATACTCAGCCCCGTCTTACTCTGCCCCGTCTTACTCCGCCCCGGCTTACTCCGCCCCGGCTTACAAACCAGCCCCATACAAGGCATACTAAGAACATCTCAATCTGTCTATTCCGACCACTATACTTGTTGTTGAGCTGAATTTTTATGTCATCTATTCAGCTCTATTGTCTTCCCTTTCTATCATCTGAACATGTTTAATTTATTCAATTGTTAAATAAATAATAAATTATTTAACATATCATAATTAATTGTTGTTTTTAATTAATGCATAATATTTAACTTTCCTATTCCAAATTTGTTATGAATACTTTTATAAAGTATTAATATATATATACGATATATATATATATATATATATATATTTAAATGTTTTTTAACATTTAAATATCATTATAACTGATATAGTAGTCGTTGGTACGACTGATACTTTTATAACTTAATTCAAAATATAAATAATTTTTTTAATATTTGCAAGGGAAATATACCTTTTAAAAAAAAAGTGTTAAAAATATTTCTCTATATATTCCTTTTCAAATACTTTACAATATTTAACAACTAAGTACTAATAATATGTGAGTGGTTTTTTTGGGTTAATCATAAGCATAATCATTATTATTTATGATATTTTTAGTGTGGGTACGACATTTAAATTATGAACAATATATGATTTTATTAAACAACAATGACAATATATTAACTCGATTTCAGTTAAGATATTCCAAACAGGGTTCTATGGCATGTAGTATAAAATTATTTTATTAAAATTATTCATTTTATCCAGAATAGGTCTAGGACACAAAAAAAAAAGGCAGTTGGGGAAGGAATAACATACAAAAGTTGATTACTCCTCCCCCAGTCTGATTACAATCCAACCTAGTAGATGACCTCCCTCCCCAATTCATTAAAATTGTATACGGTAATATATTGTATAGCATTATGAAATTATAAGCACTTTTCAATTATTGTTTTGTTAATTAATTTTAACTTCTATAAATAGAAGTTTAAAATTTCTGTACAACTTATTTATTCACGACTTTTATAATATTTTCAATAATAAATACTAAATAATCTAAATAAAAAATAATTCTATATTGATAGAACACAATTTCTTATATTATATAAGGTATATGAACGATGGTGACCAATTTATTTATTTCACAGGGCACATATTAAATATTAATTTATTGGCTGCATATGTCGTACAAAATCACGATTTTCACGACCCATGCACACGCTTTTGAGTTCAAAATATTATAGAATAATAATAGTTCATACATGTTCGATATTTTCTGTACGCGAATAACTGTGTGATATTATAATATCAAGTAAAGTGTATTTAAACAAATTGTTATTAAATTTCATAATAATTAATAATACATTTTAACAATCATAATCTAATGTAGGTATACATAAGTATACGTTTTAACTAGACTTTTAATATTTAAACATTTTACTTCAATATCAACTAATAAACCTCAGGAATACGTAGTGTTATTACCTAAAACAAAAAAAGTGATAAAGTACAATACGTAATATTGGCTGAAAATGTCATCCACTAATGCTATTTCCTGTCCAGTAGCATAAACGAGTAAAGCCATTAATATTTGATACTATATTGTATCTGACATATTGTCGGTGGACGACACGATATTGACGTTATACGTAATGCCTTCATTAGTGTCTTTGACGGTTGTGTAATATATTTAAAATATACATCATACTATCAGTATCCAAATATTGTATTATTCGTAAAATACGATATCACTCTATTTACTGTATACAATATATTATCAATTTATTGTTCTTTTTTATGGCGTACAAATTATTGCATATAATTTATATAATTGTTAATTAATTATTTATATACATAACCTCAAAATACTTCACATACACACATTCTGTAGTGCAAAATCCATGTATATATACTGTTTATGTTTTGGTTGCTAAATGTAACAGAAAATAATTTACAGCTTAGTTGTCACGTGGGTTACTTCAAAAGTAGATAATACATTTTATAGGAGAGAGTAGAATTAACTCTATTATTTTGTGAGGGTTTGCACATATATTAAACATGTCCGTAAAATGGAGGAAAAAAAGAAAATTACTTTGTAAATTACTTTTAATAATGTACTATGCCTACTGAAAAAATATAATCTTTAAAATCAGCCAAATATATTGCATTATAACTATGTGAAAAATATAATATGAATATATAAATATATATTGTTGTAAAAGCTTCAAATATTAATTATGAAATAAATGTAGTATTTAGAATACAACATAAATATGTATTTTTCAAGAATTTATAGTATGACGGTACCTATAATTAAATATAATTTTTGAAGTATTTGTCGGTACTTAATATTTTAAAACAAAATGATATTTTTTCTTATATTTATTTTCGAAAAATGTTGGTTTTATTTTATTGTTTTAATCTTTCATTGTTTCTAATATTCAAAATATGTTTTAAATTTTAAATTTTTGTATAAATATAAATTAAAATCAAAGCTAATGATAAGGAAATAACAAAAAATATTGAAATATAATATTATATTACAGTAAAAAAATTTCATTTTTTCATTTAATACATTTTATAATAATATATATGAAAATGATATTGCATCAAAATAATTCTATAATGTTA
This sequence comes from Pemphigus obesinymphae, assembly GCA_025469235.1. Classification (NCBI taxonomy): domain Eukaryota; kingdom Metazoa; phylum Arthropoda; class Insecta; order Hemiptera; family Aphididae; genus Pemphigus; species Pemphigus obesinymphae. The sequence goes on from JAIPRL010000146.1 coordinate 148,065, forward strand.
TATAAAAACATACATTTTTATGTTAAATTTAATTTAATAATTTTTTTTTTCGGAAATAGTACCTAATAGTAATACGGTATTGAACATATCCATAGTAATAAAATAAAGTTTTATATATTTTGAAATTTTAGGCAATTAAAATGAAAAATTGATTTATGAACTCTAAACAAGAAACGTATTGATTTTATAACTATGTATTTGTCATATTTATATTTGTATATATTTATCGGCTAAATCTTCCAATGAAGTAAAATAAAATAGTAACCATGTCGTTTGAGGTTTTTCATTCATAACAATAATTGTCATTGAGTACAGCAATACATCTATTTATTGAAAACCACTTAAAATGTCATTTAGGTACTCCATATTAATAATACTAGCATATAAGTTAATGTTTTATAACGGTATTAATCAATACATTTTAAAATACATTTTTTTTTATTTTATAAATACAAAATATAGAAAGGGAAAATGACTGTAATGATTATAAAATATATTTATGTCAGATTTTATAAATAAATTTGCATAAACACGTACTAAAATAAACTATAAAATTATTTTATTGAAAAACACTGTCAACATTGAACGCATACCAAACATAATATGAACACTTCGCATTCAATTCATTACCATATTTATTTTATTTTATTTTAATTAAGTTTTTGAGAGTTTTAAATTTCAAAATATTGTTTAATTTTATCATACAAAATAATAATAATTAATATAAACGAAAGTTACTTTTACACTACCGTAGTCTAAAAAACCAGACTATGGGTAGAAATAGTATGTATTAAAACAGTAAATACTGTTGTATATACTAGGTAGGTATATCATCGTTACAATATTTATTAAAAATTAGACGGTGAAATTGAATACCACAATAGGATTTCTTACGTTGAATAGTAGTAATAAATTAAAGAACTTTATTATCTCTGCAAAACTCAAAGATTAAATTGAAATTTTTTTAATTAGAACATTTTTGGTTGCATTGATGAAATGCTTAAATTGTAAATTAAATACTCATAAATAATAACTTTTACTATAACTCGCAGTTAATAAACGTGAGTTTTGATCAACGATTTGACATTATACATTATGTACTTATTTAAAGAATATTGAATACCAACTAATCTTAAGTTTGATCAGGGAAATAAATGCGGGTGCTACTACATAATCGCACAGATAACATTGAACTACATTCCACGATGAAAGGTTTGTATAGTAAGGAGGCGGTAACCGCTTTGGCAATGAATACGTATAAAAATACGAAATGCATACCTAGGTACGTACGTTATACAACCGGTTTCAGTATAACATAATACAATGTGCACCAAATTTTATTTTCGGAAGGGTTGAGTTTATGATCACGATCCAACATAAATACGGAGAATCAAAAGTGAACCGTATCAGTTGCAAACGACAGAACTATACCGAACACACAGTTCAAAAAGGAACAAACACAAAATGGCAGTTAAGGTAATTTAAAATGATTGGATGACTTGAAAAATTGATGTCTCGGTCATATCATTCGTACTTATAATGTATATATAGAGGAACTTTAATCAAACCCTGTACTCTATTCGATTTTAATAATTTTTGCATTTTTGTTTAGATGATCATTTTCGCCGCTTGCGTGGCCTCCGCTTTCGCCCAATACGCCGCCCCGGCATACAAACCCGCTTACTCGGCACCCGCTTACTCGGCACCCGCTTACTCGGCACCCGCTTACTCGGCACCCGCTTACTCGGCACCAGCATACTCTGCGCCAAAGGCTTACGCCCCAGAGCCCGCATACGCCCCGGCCCCGTACAGCTTCGAATACAGCGTAAACGACCCAACCACCTACGATGTCCACAGTCAATCCGAATACGCTGACGCCAACGGTTACGTCAAGGGAACCTACAGCCTGGTCGAACCCGATGGTTCCGTCCGCACAGTCGAATACACCGCTGACGACTACAACGGTTTCAACGCCGTCGTCAAGAAGGAAGGTGGATACGCCGCCCCATCCTACAAGGCCCCGTCTTACTCTGCACCAGCCCCAGCTTACAAACCAGCCTACTCCGCACCAGCCCCATACTCAGCCCCGTCTTACTCCGCCCCGGCTTACAAACCAGCCCCATACAAGGCGTACTAAGCACCAAGTATTCGTTCTAACCTCAACCACTTCTTGTTGTGCTGATAATTTTATTCAGCTCTTCTGACTTCTCTTTTTATCATCTGATCATGTTTAATTTATTCAATTGTTAAATAAATTATAAATTATTTAACATGTCATAAATGATTGTTATTTTATTCAACGTGTAAAATACCTAATCAAGTCTCCAGAGTTATGAAAAATACTTTTAAAAAATTCACATCTATATTTTGAGTCAAATTAATTTGAAATACTATTCAAACTGAAATAGTTTTTTTATCAGTATAAAGGTTATGACTATTTACTAATGCACCGATAACGATATTAGGTGATAAGAAATATCAGTCTAGTCTATTTTTGGATGAAAATATTTTATTAAATACTGATTAATCGGTAAAAACAAAAATTAATTTCATAAACAAAATAATATTTAAAATACCATAGGTGCTCAAATACTAAAAACAAAATAGATCCCATTCCGTACAATTATTATGGAATTATTCTGAAATAGTCTTATAGATCAATATTTTAATAATGCAATATACATTCTAATTTTTGCATTTAACAGAATTTTGATTCTAGAAAACATGTTCAATTAATTTTTTTCGATTGTTAAATAAGTAATTAGTTATTTTTACTTATGAGTAATAGTTACATCTTCGTTTTATCTGATAGAAATAAAATATTTAATTTCCTATTGTTTTCACAATTTGCATAGGAAAAATTAATACGGATGTGTTAATGCCCCCGTAACGGAAAATCAAAGACAATTTTATACTTCGTTAATTGTAGCGTGTCGGCCGCACCATATAAACTATATTAAATTCCGGTTTTCATTTTCTTCTTATTATTAAATGCAAAACGGAACGTAATAGTAGGTTTAAAGAGTACTTAAAATATAGATAATAATTAGAGTGATAATATTAGGTTATTTAATAAACACGCGTGTGTATTTTTTAATGAACATATTATGTATAACCATAATTAAAACAAGTAATTATATGCTCTATTGGCATAATGAGTTTTTAGTTTCAATATGCAATTTAATGATTTGAAATTGTATATAATATAATTCGTCCAGTCTGCGCCCTTGGCGACCGTTATATTTTTAAATTTGTAGGGATTATTAAAATTGCGGAAGCACAGATGTGTTACATACATTTTTGAGGTTATCTCTTTGGAAATACTCCCTGAAAAATACCAATTATCCAATAATATTTATTTTAATATAAAAATTGCACATTGTAGCTATCACACATTATTCAATTAATAGTTTTAATCCCCCGATCTGGTCAAACGTGTGACGTCACCGAGGGCGCGGATGAACTGGACGGATTATAACAATTATGTAAGTTGTACTTGATAATGGAATTCAATATGTCCAAATTTACATTAATATAACAAAAACACATTTAAATAATACATGTAACATATTAACTTCCAATAGCAGTCATAAGCGAGGCCCTTGGTGTATAATTGATTTTTATTTTATTGTTTTAATCTATGGTTGAAGTTAATAAAGATATAATCTTAGTTTTGTAGTGTAATTTAAGTTGAAGTTGATTAGTATTAGTGTCTCATATATTACTATTACCTATATCTTATTAGTATTTTAAACTTCAAACATAATTTCTCAAAATGGCGTACACGATTGAGTTAATAGTATTTGAGCACTGGTTGAATTATTTTCATTTAATTTTAGTTCTTTATCAGTAGTTGGGATAGATAAAGCACCTACATTTGTTACGCTAATAAATTGCATATAGACAATTATGTGGATAGTCTCAATTGTTTTAAAATATAAAATAAAACCAACATGTAAAACTGTACATTTAACCCAACTACCTACTCAAATGTTCCCGATTTTATTAAATAATATCATACACCCAAGTAAATCTGAATATATCAAATTCTTTAAAATGAACTGAAAAAACTTGAAAATATTTATAATTGAAATGGTTACTATAATAGGTATTGTTTGGAAAAAGTTTACTACTTTCGTTAAAAATGTTGTTTATTTTAAACTTATAAAATTTACATGTTGTAATATAAATTTTTTTCTATTACATAGTTCGTCCATTTAAATATACCATAATATTTAAAATGTTTTTATTTTTATTCCAAAATTACTCCATGCAGATTGTACACCAGTGAGGCACATCGTCGATAAGATGCAAAATTAGATGGTTTAAGTTTTTAAAAATAAATTGTATTCTTCCGCAATGTATAATAAATTTAACCGCTTGTAGTTTATGATTTATCTCACAATATCTCCTTATACTACAATTTGTTGTTTGTACAGCTCATCGTTATTATACTTTGATATTTCCTAACGATACAATATCACCAACAAAAGCTATATTTATTTTAGTAAAATAAGTTTTATTTTTATTTTTTTATGAACAAATTTATATATAAATCTTTAAATTAATTTAAATTTTTTACAATATGGTTAATTCCCATATTTGCGACCTAGTCATTAACGTATATCAGCCATCATTAAGATTATCATTAAAATAATATGATTATATTTAATCATATAACAATAACTTTATAATATATTCATATTTATATAATAATATTTTATCATATTATATAATGATTTTCATATAATATCATATATTGAAATCGAAAACTCCGTCGAACAGAAAGCCCACACACGTTCCAATCTGTCGTACAGGTATGTCGAACTTCGTTGTACGACATATTTAATGCATACTCAAAGTTTTTCAAATATCAACTGATCGTACAAAACGTTGTACAACAAGGCGACACACGTTACGATAATGGTTTGAGAAATCAACTGAGTTGCACACACTGACGTACGACACTGATTGTATGTATAGTAATGGAACGCTTTTCAAAAAATTTGAGTACATATATTTTTATTCATATACTTTCATAATATTTAGATTATTTTTTAAATAATGTTAAAGAATGAGGCGCGGATTTAAATTCAAAATACAATTTTAGAGAGTGTTCTAGCGCAATTCTAGTATTCTATACCTAATCAAAAAATTTGGTTCTCGTATCAGAGAATTTAAAAATGAAACTGTAATTTAGCATTTTTATAAATCTCTACAGAATTATTTAATTATAATGGTATTTTTTTTTTTTTATATATTTTATGTCTTGAGTATAAATAAATTTATTTATATATTATACAAATTAGTTATAGTGATGAGTTGAATTTTTTTTAAACATTTATATTACTTCGTAATATTTTATTATAAAAAGCAGCTTATAATACGTCCTCATATACCTGTACAATTTTCAAAGTTTTTATAATACCATGGACAGAGGCAATATATAACAGCGATAAAGTCAAAGTTATCTTACGGTTTATAATCAGCATCCGGTATACATTATGTAGGTACCTATTATAAAACTAATTGGTTGGTGAATCAGTGTTTGGGTAGGTAGTAGTTTGTTTGTATAATCGTATGCAAATGCAATTATTTTATATATTTTAGATTCTGAGCGATGCAATGAATCTATATTGAATTTCCAGTGACGTTGTGTTTTTTTTTTTTTTTTTTTTTAATCATTTTATACCAAACTGCACAGATTTTCTTTTTAGATGTAATGATTTATCTTTACTTTCAATTTTAAAATAATATTAATTAGGTAGGTATACACTCTACGATCTGAAGACGAAAGTATAAATGACTTAAACTTCCAACATGTATCTGTAAGATGGTTTTTTTTTTTTTTTTAATTAAAATACATTATTAGAGATATTGTTTAGTGCATTTTCAATATTGTGTAATTTTTTGGGCATTTGTTTTATTTTTTAAGACGTTAAGGTCTAAGATATTAACGAATAATAAATTCTCGAAAATAAATTACTTACACTTCGAAATAATAATATTACCCTGATAAAATAATATATTTTTATATTTTAATATATACTTAATGTATTTTATTTCATTTTTTAATAGGTAGGTACTAACTATAATATGAATCATGACTAAATAAAATGCCATAATCAAACCTTTTTAATATAACTACAACTTTTAATATTATTTAGATAGACATAGTAGCAAATTTTACGAATAACAGTATACATGTAAATCATAATTTTTGTACAGATGATTCTTTGAAATTATCAGTTTTAGATAATATATTTATAGCGAATCAGGGAATGCATTACGTTTACAATGATATATTTTTTTGTCCATATACATTTTTTCTGGAGCACTACTTTTGGAGTAAATACCTTTTTTGATATTGAAAATATTCAAGTTATTTTCAATATTATTAGTTCAGAGAATACTTAAAAAAAGATTTAATATTTTATTTATGGTAGATTTTATAATCTCATATAGGTAAGAAATTAATTTTTTTAACTGGTTTTAATAGAATTTATAATTTAGGATGTTCAGATTAGAAATTTAAGTACAAGGTTAGTAAAAACACAATTTGATTATACCTACTATGTAGGTACTATATTTTGAATAATAATTTAAATCTAAAACACCATTTAAGTAATCCATGCGAACCAGTTATCCATTTCAACCGATTGTGCAGCAGTTCGAATTAAACATTTATTTATTTATATTTATTTAATTGAATAATATTATAAAAGGTGTATAAAGGTTAATATTTTAGAATATATCTTAACATTGTGAAATCAAAGAAGTTTTATCATATTTTATATACATTTTTTTCAAAATTTCATATATTTACATACTTATATATTTTTGTAGTTTGCATTGAATATAATAATTTAACATAAAAAGAGAAGTTTGGAACTAGATATTAGTGCATTAATGCAAATAAATGAATTAGTAACTAAAATCAATATTAACCTATATATGTCAAACATAATATGTAATTTTTTAATTGTAAATATCTGTATTATATGGAATTTATAGTATATATAATATATATATTATATTAAGTTTCAACCTATTTAATTTAAGTATCCCCCCATAAATAATCATAGAATAAAATTTATATTATTATATTTTGTAAATCCAATTTTTTCAATAAATACTTGTGAATACTCTATAGTAGATGTACGTCGTAAATATATAAAAATTAATATACTTTATGGCCAAAATATATATGTAGTCAAGTATAAATATAAGTATTATTTGGAATAAGAATCCCAGTATTAATATTTCAATGAGAAATATTTACTAATGCATTATGATATTAACGATATTATTTACTTTAGCGATATTTCTCACAACTTTCAGTAAAACTTATTGGTTTTATTTAATTGGGTATTTATGGTGAAATTTTAAGTAGGTACATAAATATTTTATCTTGGGGGTAAATTTGGAATAACCCATCAATCAACAATAACAATAAAAATACATAGATACTTAGTGTATTGAAAACATTTTTCTGTAATTTACTAAATAAAAACTTAAATTTGAAATCTAGAAACGTATTGATTCAACTGCAAATAGGTACGTGTTTTTTTATTTTTATTTTCGTAATTGGGATAAATGAAGTAGCTAATTCAGAAATATAATGCAACCAAATTTGTAGATTGTAAATTGCACATATAGACAATAATATGAATAGTCTCAATTATTTATTTATTTTTATTTTATTTATATTATTTATATTTTCTCGAAATATAAAGTAAAACCAACATATAAGACTGTAAATTTAACATAACTATCTACTACTAAACCAATTTCATTTGATTAATTCCGTTATCAAATTTTCGCGATTTTAATATATAATATCATATAAATAGATCTGAATATATATATATATTATCAGTAATATATTGCTCCACATTTTTTAATTATATTCAGATTATATTATAGAATTTCGTAATTATTAAATTTATTAGGTATACTTTATTATAATTTTATTCAAAATTATAGAAAAAATTATTTATAAGTGTTTAAAATGTTCGATAAATATTTTATTTGCTACTTTAAGATTTTGAGATAGAACGATTTTTCTACTGTTCAATTTATAGTTATTTATAAAAATAAAAAAATTTTATTATAAAATAATTTTGAAGCATTAAAAATTTCAATAAGTTATATATACAATATAATATATATTATATATACAACCAATACATTGGACACTGCATATGAGATGTAAGAAAATGCAAACATTGATTATGAAATGGTGAATTTTTAGTAAATATGCCATATAACAGTTGTTAGAAGGGTAAATGTGTCCTCCAAAATTTTCATACGACATATTTGTTACATAATTGAAAAAAATGTTCAGTAATAAACGAAAAGTAGAAATGTATATTATGTATAACAACCGGTTATAGAATAATAAAAAATAACAATAATGTACATAATCATCGAATCAATATGTATTGGAAGGGATTAAATTATAATAATCATTCAACATAAATACGGAGGATCAAAAGTGAACAGTACCAGTTGAAAACAACACAACGACAACGCACACACAGCGCAGTTCAGAAAAAAACAGATACAATGGCCGTTAAGGTAAATACAGAATTTTGTTCGATAATATATCCAATTTAAATGTTAATCTCATTATATAATGAATTTTGAATTATATTATTTTTTTTTTAATAATTTCAAGAAATTCGAAATATATATAAAGTTATGGCGAATATTTTTCAACGTTTAATTTTATCTCTTTGTACGTTAATCGCATATTTGTTTGTCGTACGTGTTTTAAATTTTAACACACAATATTTAATCGTTTTCTGTACATTTAAAGTTCAATAAATACTGATTATTCGTAAAGAGATTATTTTATTTGAAATCGGTTATGTTTTGTAGATACACATATTTCGTACGATGTAAACGCAAAGACGAATATATATATATATAATATTATATAGTGTACTGTTTTCCATACTATTTTATAGGTATTTAAAGAAATGTAAATAAATTCTTCATTTAAATACGTAGGTATAACATAATTATTATATGTTGCGAATGTACATTTAAAAATAATTAACCGTTTTCGGTAATTTTGAACGCCTGATTTAATAGGTACTACCACAGAATAGATTAAATCAGAATGGGCACTAAATGTAAACAAACAAAAAAAGGCAGCCATCTTCCCATTTAGCAATTGTTATCAGCTACGTAATACGTTATGATAACATGGTCTGATTTTCAAAACAGTTTTTCGTTCGACGAATCTGGTACTTTTCTGTTTTTAAT
>JAIPRL010000146.1:157437-200548 GCA_025469235.1 Pemphigus obesinymphae
TTTTTATTCACAATTTCACAAGCTTGTTTGTGTATACAATTAATAAAAATCTCATAACAAATTTTGAACTTTAATTAAATGCGTTCAACTTTAAATTGTTTATTCTAAAACAAAATACTTCACAGCTCTAACACTAAATACTGATAAAACACTTGTGTACAACTGGAACCAAAATGGCGGATGAGAATACTCACAGTTATAGTGCCTTACTACTAGTAATCACATTAATATATGTAATAATAACATTATAACAAAATATCATCACGATTAATGAAAATAAATCACGATTAAACTATTATTATAAATATTTTCGCTAGATTCGAGTACACACGTATAGGGTTTTAATATATTTTCTATGTTTAACGTTTACTAATAAATTTAATTATTTCATAAAATAATAATACACATTCTGTACACATCCTATTTTTAACTCTAAGCATAATATTTTTGGATTTTATTTAAATTGATGAGAATATGTCTCTCTATCGTAAAGTGTTGAATTAAACAAAATTTATAATTGTTTGTAAAGAAATTATGCTCCTCGAACATACATAAATACATATAGGCAATACACGCAGATTAAATCAAAATATTAATTAATAATATCAAATTTTTATTTTATGTAAAGAAATTATACCTCCTCAATTATATAATCCTATATGCATACACACAATACATATATACAATATATACACCTACAATTGTATTGTTGCTTTCTCATACCATTCATCTATGACTACACTTTAGATTACAACTATCGACGTTATATATAATATACATTACACCTATACTTACACTTACGACTTAACATATTTTTATACAAAAACATCAATTAATAGATTGAAATGAGCTCACCAATAGATTACAGTTACTAAAGATATCTCAAGCTGTGAGTAGTACATTCGTTGGAGGTATACGAAATCGGAATAATAAGGAGAATTTATAATATCTAATGAAGAAAATCCATAATGAACCAGTGGCTTATTTATCTCTATGACATTTTCGAGACAAAAGAACATATTCATAAGCCAATGAATATCATCTTTATTCTTTATCAATCATTATTTTAATAATATCATATTATTATTATTCATGTACTGAATTTGAAGACCTCACCAAAACTTATATATATATATATATCACCATGACTACATTAAGTTATATGTTTGAGGTATAACATCGCCCTCTTTTCATCAGATAAATTTCATCAAAAACAATCAAGAAAACTATTCAAACAGAAATAATTTCCCGTCTTATAATATTATCTAATAAATAAAACACAACACACTTAGATTTATATTAAAAAATTTTTTCGCTATAATCAAAGATGATATAGAATACCTTAGAAGCAGACACCTTATAAAAATTTGTTTTGATTTTTAACATTAAAATCATTCATCCTATTATCGTTATAAAAGTATTAAATACTTATATTTTATTTAAAGTGTTAGCAAAGTACCTAATAAAAGTACTTATTTTACCAAAATATTTTCAAATGTATGGTTTTATATGAAGAAAATATACTCTCTCGATCATTTAATCCTACATTATATATATATATATACATAATTCATATTAACAATCACACATGCACCTCATTACCTTAATCACAATCACATAAATTAAAATGAGACTAAGGATATTTTAAAATTAATTAATACGATCCGAGCGGGATTTCTCTCTGTCAAGGAAAATAGTATGAAACTTATACAATATTTTCTCAAATCGAATATTTATAAATGTATATCTATAGATGATTCATTGCTCTCACGCATTTTTACTTCAACATAGGTGTTTACTCCCAAAATATGTTTAAATTTGACTACCATATATAGGTATTTACTCTTATACAGTTCATACATTTATCGATCCTTCTGTAGTTTTTAAAAATGATTATTATTATTATTTAGTTTTACGTTGAGTTCGATATGTGATAGTTACACGTTTGAATGTCTACATTTTTTCCTAAAGTAGGTATACAAGTATAGGTACATAGTATTGTTATGTATTTGTATATAGATAGTATATTATTATATACGATTAATTGAAATAAATTTATATATATTCAAAATAGTATATAGTATAATATAATACATAACGTAAAGATATTGAATGAGCAGAGATAAGTATATTATAATAAAATATATATAGGTATATCGTATGAAATAGTATGTATTGTATACCGTTTATATTTTACAAGAACAGAGATAAATGTATATATAGTATAACTATGAATGTATAATGTATCTATATGATATACAATTTTTTTAGGAGCAAGAACACAATATGAACTTATAATAAAATATAAGTTTCTGATGTATGTATATATAGGTAATCTCTTGTTTATTATAAGTATTATATATTTAACATGCTTATACGGTTATACTTTATACTTAGTACTATTTAGAATGCTAAATATATATTTTGCATATTTATGCGTTTATATATATGTATAGTATTTGTTTCCCATACATTTTTTAAATGAATGGTTCTTTAAATATTAATAGTTTACAAGGTATAAGGTACATAATATAAATGATTAGGTTTTCTGTAAATTATTGATACTTTTCTGAAACTAATATTAAACATTATCAATTTATTAAAAATATTTCAGTATCAGCCCAACTATCAAAACGTATAGACGAATGATTATGAGTTTAGATTATCGATCTCATCATAATTCAACTTTCAAATCGAGTTTATTTTTTTATAATAATATTTATATGTAATACCTGTTCATACGTATACACTAGATGGCATAATCTTAATAATCATATTAAAATAAAACATACTAAAAATGTAGAAGTTAATACATTAAATTCTAGTGTTAAACGTATAAATAAGAATTATGCCGGTAAACAGGAAATTAAAAAATGATTTTTTAAAACATGCTTGATATAAAACATGTATATTGTATTTAATTGTACAAACGAGTGCAGTAGTTCAGTACTAAGCGAGATATCTAAAACTCGCAAAAATATTAAGCGTAAATTGAATTTATTAAAATACGAAGAAACTCATGTTCAGTCATTAGTTGTACATATATTCAAACCTATTATTGAGCCGTTAACTGAAATATAGAATAAATACTTTTAATACGAACAAATTAAAAATTGAAAATTACATTACGATTGAACCAAAAATTGAGGAAGATTCATTAAATTATAAAAAAGAAGAGGAAACGTATAATCCATACGAAGAACAAACCCAAACAAGATTCAAGATAGAATATACGGACTCAAAGAACTTTACAATGGTTAGATTAAATTAGACGAAAAATAAATAAATTTGATGAAAATGCACTAATTATCGAAGATAATTCGTACTCACTAACGTCATGACTTGAACAATTATTATTTCTAAAAAATCCGAAATTATATATACTTCAAGATCTGACAACATATAAACAAATTCTAACTCAAACTTCAGCTCATTTAACTGCGGATGGAAATAGAATTAAAAAAGGCGGTATCAAATGTATGACTATCATCAAAAAACTGTTTTCATCGGGTGATAGTATGGATTTCATCGGGTGATGGTATGAAATCTTGAAGTTCTAAATTATAAAAACATGATTTAGTCGATCGGAAGGAGCCTATCGATAGATTACGTATGCTAATGACGTACTTATCGAGATGAAGATGATATATCTGTTTCTAGCGAGATATTATCAATTTTCGAAGAGTTATATGCGAAGCTGGAATAATAATGAGAATTCCCAATGTCTAAACGAGAAATTGATGATGAACTCCGTGAATCAGCGAGAAAAAATTATACTAGAGACAAAAAAAATAACTAGTATTGAAATAAACAACAAAACGAAGAGCAATATGATACAAGATGTTAAAAAAACTAGATTATATCTTAAATTACGTTAGCGAGATTGATGTGATTTTACAAACGAAAGACTTGGAATATTTTGAAGTTTACCTTGTATTTTTCATATGGGTTTAAACTTTAAACAATGTAAATTTATAAAATAGCTTATTTATAATATTTAAAAGTGTATATAAGTTTCATCTAAATAATTAAATTATAATTCTGTTTTTATTTTACGAAATCATACCCAGAAATACATTTAAAAATTTATTCATAAAAAAAGAAAAAAAAAGAAAAGAATAATATATATATTATTTATAAATTACAAATGTAGTTTTTTGTAACGAGTATGAACATATTTCGAGATACATTGACACATAAAACATGGCTAGTATAAAATCATTCTATAAGTAAATCGAAATATTTTTTAACACCTTTACAGATCAGTGATCACATTTTCTACATTCTGAAATTTAGTACACGCGGAGACATTGGATTAAGTCTACTGATCTAAAATTTATTTACAATAAAAATAAGAAAAATCTTCCTTAATTCTCTCAGAATCTAAAATTAATAATAGTCTTTTAAATAAATTACATAATTTGTAATATTTTTAAAAATTAAAAACAATTTATAGTATTTTAACACATAATGGCATAAAATATTTTTAAGTGTATTATTATATTATATATTCTTTATATAATCGTATTCTTTCGCTGGACTGCTTTATGCTGTGTGACTCGAAAATGTTCATTAGTGTTAGTAATCTGTATTAAGGCCATTTTTATTATCTCTTAGTTAAAATAAACCTAGGTTAATCTATAACAAACCTAGTGTTTAATGTAAATTGTTTCTTACCACTGATGATTAAAATTAACCCAATAGTAATAATAAAAACTCATTGATTTATTTTAACTGGAAGTATATCTTCCAGTTTAATAATGGTCTATTATGAGTGAAAGTGGCATTCTCACCCTAACATTGGGGATGAATTTATATGTAAGACTACCCTTGGTGCTGGTGTCTCATCTGGACTGCCAGGCATCCATTGCGTCCGCCTTGGCCGTGTTCGGCAGCAGACCGTTCTGGATGGTGGCCTACTTCGCTATTTCTAAGTCGAGGGGCAAGACTCCAGTGTGAACCTGAAGTGCCACCGTCGACGTTGTGTTATATGTACCTGTCAAAGCCTTTAAGGCACGTCACTGCGTGCTGTTAGTGTCCTTTGTGAGCCTAATAGAGGGAGTGAACTCTGTCCTGGGCCGCATATTTTACATGGGGAATGTAGACCGCCCGGTAAATCATACGGCCGTATTCGTGGCTTAAGCCCCAGTTAGACCTTATGGTGGATTTCATCCTGCTGAACAGATCAATGCTGTTGCTCAATACCTCCTTTGCATGAGTTACGTGCTTCATTTTGGTGTCTAGATAGACACCAAGGTGTTTGATTTTGGTATTGGCGCCAAGTCCCTTTTAAGAGGGAGTTTGGAGTTTGGCTTTCCTAGCCTCCCAGGTATAGGAAATTCCTGACCATTTTATGGCTCGCTATGTTTGCCTCAGAATGGTCACTGTTTCTGGGTTGCCTTGTCTTGATAGTGGCAGGCCCCGGACACTAATAAAAAATAACACTGTAAAGATACTTATCACACAAAAACGTGGCGGCTATCTTCCCGTTGGTTCATTCTATGTATTTTGTATAATCACACAGTATAATCAGTTCAAATTACGATTTGATATTACGATTTGTATTTTCATAATAAAGTGATAATTTATACACTAAATAGATATAATTGGCATATGGATTGCCTTATTAGCTGTTAAACGTGGTTTCGTGTACCTTCTCGTCTTGTGAGTGCTGCAGACTGTCTTCATCGTTTTATGTTCATTGTGTTCTGCGTGATGCGTTTAACGTTGTCCCTGTGTGTATGCGGAATCACACCTGTATTGTTTTATTATATTTAAATAATTATAATTACGAATCCCGGTACAGCATTACACTATAATGATAACAGCATAGGGTGTGGTGCACCACAGACCACCTGGTCCAGTCGACGGGTTGATTATTATCTTACTTTATATTAATTTGAGTATAAACTTGAGTGCCAGCTTGGTAACTATTGTTGTCTTATTATTATTTTATATACTTGAATGCTACTTGAACATTGTTATCATATCACTATTATTATTATAAATTGTTAACATTTTTTACAATTGGGTGAAAAATATATTTATTGTGCCAACCAGGTAAATACATATTGTTATACATTTATTTTTATATTATACATACTGTGATATATTTTTAGTCTACATTATCAAACTATATTAATTTAATTTTATTTGATTATACCTAAACCTAAGCCAGCCGTAGTGTCAGTAGCGTCAGAGACCGCCCACAGTTATTAAGAGCACTCCATGCATTTACACAAACGATATAAATATTAGAAACGTTTTGTAAAAATGTATACTTACGGACAATACGCATAATTATATATAGGTATGAGTGTATCACCCAAAGATAAAACGATACTATCACGGGCCTCCACCTTTTCAATACGCTCGGCGGGGTGACATACACCCAACATTTTACTTATTATGTTTTATATCAATTAATGTGCACGGGCCAAACTATTCATCATTCATAAATAAAGAATTAAATGTATCTATATGCGTGTCCTTTGAAGAAATCATAGCCAAGTTATTTATAAAAATGTTTTTCATTATTGTTTCATCAATCTAACGCCTCGTACCTAATTACTAAATACAATTCGCTCACAAATAAAACTGTTTTATATAGACTGAGATAACGTCCCATTACTGGATAAGTTCTTGGTGACTTGATAATAACTTGATAATAAAAAGTAGCTGTTTACAGTGAGGACAGGTGGTATTGATTTGTTTAATGAGTTAAAAATATTTTGTCAAACAATAAATGAGAAAAAAACTTCTTTAGAATGTCTCGATATTTTGAAAATGATCTGTAATTAACTTCCCAATATTTCTATAGCTTTATTAAGAATCATGTTTACAATAGAAATAGTTACTGCTAGTGATGAAAAATTTTTTCAAACTAAAAGTTATTAAAAATTATTTACGTTCAAGAAAGACTTTCCAATCTCGTAATTATGTAAATTGAAAACGAAATTTGAAAAAATCTGGATTACGGTGATTTACAGAAGCAAAGACAAGAAAAACTAATTTTGTTTAGATTTTTATTATTAGATTTTATATTTATTTTTGATTGTATTATTTTTTTATTCAAACACCGCCATTTTTTTTTGCCTATTTATGTTTTCAAGGAAATAATTAATTATTACGAGTTCGAAGGGCTTCGAATGTTCTAAGACCTACTCTCGAGAACTTAAACTAAGGCTGAGCATAGAGTTTTGTTCGGTAAGTATATTTAAACAGTAAAAATTTGTGATTGAAAAACGTAGTTTCAAATTTTCAAATTAAAAAAAATATTTGAAATAATTGTTTAACTAAAAAAAGTTTTATGTTTGTCCATAGAAAATATTCTCATCTATTATATATTATCGAAATGTTGAATCTATGATAACTAGGAAATAAGTTGAACTTAGAAAGCAAGAACGTGTTTTAATGGCGTTAATACGCATTTATACCACTAAATATACATATATACCTATTACTTATTAAATTAAAGGGGAGGGGGGTAAAAAATAGATTTTGAAGAATATTCTATAAGCTATTAATTTTCATTTTTAATTCATATTTAATAATTTTACAATAATATTACCTAGATTATTATGTAAATATTATTGTAAATAAAAAGTAAAGGAAAATCTAATTATTTAATTTTCAAAAATTAAGTTCAAAGTTGGACTTAATATTATAATTGGCTTTTTTTTATAGACATAATTAATTAAAAAATGATAATCTAAAATGCAAATTAATTTTCAATTACATTATAGCGTATTTAAATATGCTAATGCGTATACCTTGTGAAAATTTGTGAAAACATCAATGATTAAAAACTATAATTAGTAATTATTAAAAATTATCAATATTTATGAGAAATATACTAATATATACAAATAAAAATTCAGTAAATATTATAATAATAACAAAGTCCATACGGGAAATAATAACATTTGTTATAAATTCTTATAATAAAAACATTATTTAATAATATTTTTATTATGATAATATAATATTATGTACCTATTCATTTTTAATTTTATCATGTTTTAATAAACTATAGAAATAATGACAACAATCATCATTCTATTCTGAAAATTTAAATGGTTTCAATTAAAATATTAAAATATGTATACTTCGTTCGTCGGGTACCAGTAGTAGGTACTTCATTTATCAGACAGGATATTCTTGGTGGTTGCAGAGGTGGATTTGAAGCTCAATTAAACTAAGGGGCGAATAGGGTTAACTTAGGAATAAATGGCTAATCTATATTTAAAATCGATTTTATATTCCCAATACACTCTTGGTTGGATGTATTGCATTTGAAATCAAATTGATAAAATATTTCCATTATAAAAGGTTGTTTTTTTTACGTTTAAGGAAACTACTGAAAAAAATCCAAAAATTATTTATTCAAAGTATCAATTTATTAAAACTAATTTTCTATCAAAAAAGTTTTTTTTTCAAAAGTTTCTTCAAAACTCCTATTTGGTTATTTTTGGTCGAAAATTGCTCACAAAGAAAATAATAGACATCATTTTAAAAACATTAAATCGTCGGTCCACTCAGAATCTAAAGGTTCATCTATATTAGAGCAAATTTGTGTATGGGTTGTATTTTGTAATTTACTCTTGTATTCTGAGACACATGTTCAGCTTGTGTGTTGTTTGCGCCGTACAACACACACGATCCGTACTCGATGTGCGTTGTAAGTTGGTTGAACAAACAATACCTACACTGGGTTTTTAAGGGGTTTTGTATAGACAATTTTTATGAAATTTCAAGAAAAATGAAAATGGAACAAATTAAAAATATTTGAATATATTTTAAAAGTAATTTAAAAAAGACCTGTACCAGTATCATTTATTATTTTTGTATAATCATGATATTTATTAAAAAAAAAAAAATTAAGCAATTCAAATATCGTGCAACTTTAAAAGAACATATAAACAAAAATATACCATCGTTTGAAAGATGAGATGTTAGACTTAGTAACATTTGAATCACGAAAGTACTATTTCATTACGAGCAAATTTGTGTGTGCGTTGTATTTTGTATTATACTTTTGTGTGTCAAACTTATGGTAAACGGATTAAATCCCCTTGTAAGAATTTTCGGTAAGACAAAATCACTCCGAAAAAATTAAATGTTGAAAATTACAAATAATATAAGGGTTATTACATTTTATATATTATTATTTACACTATAATTACAAAAAACTATGAAAATTTCCAAAACTTAAAGACAACTTTTACACTTTGTGCCCTTTGCAGACAGACTTAGGAAATGTACTGAGTAGGTATTTATGATAGATATATAGTATATGCTATATAATATATTCTGGGTTTTGTCTAAGTATTTTTATACTTTCATTCAATGATGAAGCCGAAACGTTATAGCATTGTTTTTCTTCATCTTATAAAGATTATAACGGTATCGACTTTTTTCGATTTGAAAACAATTTTAGTTTTTATTGGTTTATTGGTTTCGGGTTTGAAACCGCTTTATTTTTTTACGGTCTTGTCTTGGAACTAGTATCGATTTATCTGATTTTAACCAATTTTTTGAACGGGTTTCCAAACCGTTTATACTCCCTGGTTTACAGCGGTCTTAAGTTTATATATTATAGGTTATAACTTATAACTTATAACACTTATCATTAAATGTACACAATTATAATGCAGATGATAATATTTTAGAAACAACCTTATCAGGGTTTAACAAATTTCTAAATATTCAACTAATTTTCGAAGGTATAACAATTATTTTATATCTTTTAAATTATTGTTACTTTTTTTATATAATTAATAAATATTGCAAAAAATATCGAAGGTTGTCTCATAAACGTTAGAATGTTAGATATTGTTCTTAATAAATTGTATTATAAGTCATAAAACTAACATAATTAAGTAATTCAGTTTCTTTTGATTTTTGTGAACATATCTTTTAAAATTGAGGTAAATTGTTTTCACTAGTAAGTGAGGCGCATTTTCATGGTTCTCCAGAGGCCAGTATTATTTATTTATCTATTATAGGCTATTATTCTAACGCCACTAAAATATTAAACTATAATAAAATAATAAATAATAATAATAATCAATGTAAATACAAAATATCTTAGATTTTAAAGATACACAGTAGATATATAAATACATACTTATAAGGGTTTTTATTTTAAACAACTAAATACAAATACAATTATTATATATTGATTATAGATCATTTTATATATGAAAATTAGTACCTACTTGAAAATAATTGTGAATATAGGGATATATAATAAATATAGATCACTTATGAGGACTAACAAAATAAATTTGTAACGAAATAGTACTTTCGTAATTCAAATGTTATTAAGTCTACAATAAATATTGAATTATAAATTATATACTGTTTAAAAGATAAAAACTTTCTAGGTTTTTTTGGAATTCGATTTTTAAAATAATGTTTTATTTTTATATTTTATACAATTTAATATATAGGTACCAAATGGCAAATACGTCTTTTCGCTATGCTACATTTTTAATTTGTTAATACGATTTTTAAAATCTCTCATCTTTCAAATGGTGGTATAATTTTGTTTATATATTTATTTAAAGTTACACTGAATTTGAATTGAATTTGAATAATTATGTTTTTTTAAATAAATATCGTAATTTTACAACAATAAAAAATGCAGGTACCTAAGTAAAAATATAAATACCCAGGTCTATTTATAAATTACTTTCAAAATATATTTAAATATTTTAATTTGTTTGATTTTCTTCTTGAAATTTTATAAAAATTGCTTATACAAAACACCTTGTAAACTGAGTGTGTCTCTATCTTCTCAATATAGTGATGACGTCCGTTCTCAAGGAGAATGATAATAATAGATACGGATCACTATATACAGTTGGCTAATTTATCGAAATTGGATTTTTTAGGTAATGACGTAACGTTCGTACAACAAAAATGCGCGAATAGGTTTGTGATAATAAAAACCGGGTTAAGATTACGGTGGATTGTTCTTTCGTGTAATATTGCATCGCTGTATGTGGAGTCACTAACCACATATACGTTGGGCTGCAACTACAAATGGATTGTGCCTTTTGCCACTCATGCAAACATTTGGATATTCTCATGATATTTAATTTTCCATAGAGGTTAAAATAATAACGCTAAAATAATACCGTTTTCTAGAAACGCGCATTTCCCGAAGTACCTATGTCTTACGCGTAGATAACAATAGTAGGGGCCTCATAAATATTTTCACAAGGTTACCTTAATTGATTGAGATGGTTAGGGCATCTACTAAGAAGGGAATAATGAGGCAGTATGTAGATTAGTAAAAGGAATGTATGTTGAGGAAAGAGAGAGGCTGAAAAATGGCCTGGGAGGAGTATAATTTCTAAATCATATATTATCATAATTAAGAAAAAAATGTAGTAATACAGGAAGATGGGTTTTTCATATAGTTTTATAAAATTGTAAGCTTTGACGCGTTCCTCGGGTGATGACCACTTATTGTCATCTAACTAATCGTCAGTAAGGAGGGAAGAGACTGATGTAAGATTGGTAAAGGAAATATATGTTGATGGAAGGAGGGGGGAAAGAAAGACAGAAAAAGAGGTAGAGGATGTGATGATGGTGGGTAAGCGAAGAAACAGATGATAGAGTTAAGTAGAAGTGTAAAACTAGGGTGGCCAGCTCTAAATAGTTGGGAAAGAAGGCGAAGGAGAAGAAAGTATAGGTACCTACGTATATCTATGTAAATACAATTTCGTGTTCATATGTTTCTTGTTTATTTAACCAAATTACCAAATTGTTACCTATTTCAAACACATATCATCATATTGATAATTTTTATAACGTTGATAAGACTATTGTAGAATCAAATAAAAAAAAAAAAAACTGAATCTTATAAATAGTATTTAACACAATAATAATATGTTTTAATTGTGCCATATCACTTACTTTTGGGTATAAATCTCAAAAGCAGCTCTTTTCTTAGATAGCCGTTGTAGAGTAAAGGTACATCTTCACCAAATTAATGATCGAGACTTATAACTTATAAGTATTCCAGAGTTATGGTGAAATATACATAAACATTTTTTTTAATACATAGATATAAGGTAGATATTAAATACTGATATAGTGGCAGTTTGTCAGACGATAATGTTCTTTAAACCATGAGTACCTATAATGTTCGCTAGACTGGCTATACAGAATACATATACGCCTGGTAATCAGCTATGTAAATATAATAATAATTATTAATTAAACAGTAAAACTGTTCACGGGCGAAGCTGAGTAATAATTCAGTTATATTTGATAATACGACCATTGATTCTATATTATATAATCAATGATAATACGTATTATACATTTCACATATGTAGGTAAGTACCAAGTACATTTTAACCCATCTCAAACTGTTCACGGACAAAACCGCGTAATTCAGCTAATAATTTAATTTAATTTTATGGTTTAAAAAAAAATGTTTGGGGAAATGGGGAGGGGTTGCCTCCTTCACCATGGCTGTATCCAATTCTATAGACTCTCATACGAGTCATACCTTACTTACTGATATCAAATTATGCAGAGTTCCCTCGTTATACTGGAAATATTGCTCTCATTGCTCGTATTTCTCCATTTTTCTCCGATTCCCGCCGTTAATCTATATAATGGGTCTTACAAATGATGATTCTTCTTTTTCTTGTATTACGGCCATGTTTTTGTCTATCTCGTTATTGCTTTTTATTCTATATAGGTATATTTTATAAGTATGTATATAGGTAGGTAGGTACTACTCCGTACTCGTTTGGGTATTGTTATTTGAGCATCTGCATATTATTATAAATAAACAGGAAATGTATTTACAATATACCGTTTTCAAGTTTTTTGATGATGGAAAATTTCAATACAATGTATTATTTTTATGGAAAACAATAGTTAGGTACTTTTCGTTGTAAACTTGTTAAATTAGATAATTGAATGTATTAAATTCAACTCTTTGTTATAAAGTTATTATGAATTAAATCGTTTTTCAACTTCAATTAAAATTTCTGGCTAGTTATAGTGCTTTTGTGTCCAGCATTTGAGCCAGGGGAGCATTAAGGCTCAATCATGGGGGGCAAAATTATAATTTGCCGCTTTTTCAAAAACGTAAATAAGCAAAAAAAAAAAAAGGCCAACTTTTTCTTACTTCCTACTTTAACTTCATTAAAAACGTAAAATTACGTATAATATTACTATTATTTACACTTATTTAAATAAGCAAAAAAGAAAAAAAAATCTCGCATAGGAAACCCCGCGCCCCTAGCACACACCCCCTTACTATGCCATCCCCTTAAAGATTGCCGCCCGGGGCAAGTGCACTTTTTCCCCCTCTTAATGCGTCCCTGATTTGAGCACAGCGTATAATATACCGGCCCGTGATGGCCAATGATCAATTATTAATGGCAATAATACGTTATATATATATATATACGTTTTGTATAAATAATAAATTAAAATAAATCGTTCAAAAATGTTTAAAAATTAAATTACATGGGTTGATAGGTAGATATCTAAATAATGATAATGATAATAATAATAATAATAATAATAATAATAATAATAATAATAAATGAATAAAAATAAAAAAAAAAAAAACCATAGAATTATTGTTTTCCCGGTTTTTTCTTCTTCAAAAACATTGAATAACGCGGGCGGGGGCCACATGGTTTGATAATAATATTACACGAGTAATGGCACGCGAATCCCCGCGCGCGGCGCGCGCATCATGAAAATTATCGATAGTTGTTGATACTGGATCGCGGGCAACCATTACACGCTCTGCCGGCGAACCGCCGAAAAACCGACCATGTACACACAACACACACTCACGGGGGCGCGCAATCGTAGAAAATCGCAAACGCCCGTTACCGCTGTCGTACGATAAGTACACAGTACGTACGGTGTTTACTGTAGTCGTGTGCTTTTCTTCCGAGTCGTGTTATGGTCTGTAGTTTATGTGCACACGTACTATATAATAAGAATTGTATCGATCTCGCGTGTCGGCCCGTTCAATAAACATTATCAAACGTATTTAATATTCGTTCGCGGCAGTGTAGACGCGACCGTTTCTCCGACTCGCGCGTGCTCAATGGACCACCTTGCGTAGAACACGGTTGCACCGGAATAATTACCGACGACCGATAGCGTGTTATCCTAGGCCATCATCGCCGACTTTTCAGTTCCCGTACGTTTCTGTCCGCACACTGATAACGGCGTTGACCGTTTTTTTTTTTTGTTTTTACCGACCGTTTATAATAATAATATACTTTGTACACCGTACGTCTATATAGTCTATCGTCGCCACATTCGAAATGGACAAGAGGAAGTTATCGTGAGTATTGATATTTATGTTCATACATGTTTAGATATTATTGTTGGTAGTATGTAGGACGCATCTACCTAATGAACCTACACGAACGTTTTCGCGCGCGCCAAAAAGAAAAGGGTCGATGTCTCGCGTGCCCATCGATTGCGCGAAAACCGACGCGCCTAGCCCCGCTATACGTTAGCCAACCATGTCCCTTACCGTGCAGACGGCCCTTGTCGTAAAATCCCGTTTTTTCGTCGTTTACTTGATGTGTGTGGTCACCCGTCTGTATAATATTTGACGATAATACTACACAATAAGGAAATCGTTACCAATACGCTTATCGGCGTAGTAATTGATTTGAACGTTACATTTCTGACATATGGAGGGTCATAACAATAATTGATGATTGCAATAATTATCGTAGTATTCGAACGCACCAGTTAAGTATTTATCCGGACGATTAAAATTCAGATGAGTCAAAACTTAAATATTATTATAATAATATTATACCTAGGTCCTTTAAAGGTACCTCCTTCTTACCCATATTATGTTAAATTCGTATTGTCCGAACAAGTCTGTCATCAGATAATAATATTATTCAAATTGTTTTACATAGACGAATAAAATAAGTAGGTACCTATGGCACACGCATTATCTGATAATGGTATTTAAATAATAATTTATATTAGTGATTAGCGAGGTGATTAGTCATCTAGTGAAAATAAATCAGTTCATTACAGGATTCATTCAGAGGTTTATAGAAATTATTTAACACCTGATTTTTTGTTTTTGTGGGTTTTTAGAAAAATTACTGTTTTAAATATTCGAGTAGGTACCTAGGTAAAATGTATTTAATAACGACTAGAATATTAAATGTTAATTTCACCCCATTTTATAAAAAAAAAAAAAAAAAATGGGTAAATTACGTAAAATGCTATAAAATTGATTTTGGAAACATGGCAAATGATAAATTATCACTTTCAAGAAACAACTTTTAATAAAATTTAATCTATTGATATTGTATTTTGGATAATTTTAAAAGTAGGTACCTAGGTGCAATTTATACATAGGTACCTATATAGGTATGTATGAATCTCAGTAATTACCTACCCTTCTAAAATTATCTAAAACTTATTGTAAGATCATAAACTAAGATATAGGTAAGTAGGTACCTAATCGGTTTTCAAAATCATTGTTATTTTTAAATTGATTGTGTACCTATGTCATATTATATAGGTATACCAAGTACCTATTAGAAAACTGACAAAATGCATCCGTGTATGTAATATTGTAGGGTATTGGGTATGTCAGAATTCAAAAAGAAATGAGGCAGTGATAAAATAAAGGTGATAGGTATAAAGTAGAATTAAAGTGTTATGAGGTGATTTAACCATAATTTAATTTACTTAATTCAGCATTTAATTAGGTATTCAATTGTAAGGTGTTATTCAGTAAAACTGTATTTTTCTTAATAAATTACGATCTTTCTTTTGTTTTGGGTAGAAGGGTTCCCAGGTTATAGGGTATAACAATTTGATAGGGATATATTTAATTATTTATCAGAAAATTAATTTTTATGTTGTGTCTTCGAATTAAATAATAATATTGTCTAGATTTTTACTAACATATTGTATTTGTATTTCATGTACCTAGGCAATATTTTTCTATTTTTATTTAGGTATTTCAAATCAATGACAGAGAATAGCGCTAAAGAAAAGGAATATATGCAATAACCCTGTGATTGTTGTAAGCCTCCACTGAGGGGTGATACATTTGGAGAAAAACGATTTATTAATTAAAAGGGATGTGTCAATTTGTGGTGCATTATCTAGAGATTTTCATGCCTTCGGGGAAGGGTTTATTGTTGACATTAATAAAATATTGTTTATGTTCTGATTGTGGTTGCAGTCCTTTCGATATGCTTATTATGTCGATTAAGATACTTCAAAACTGTATAACTTTTGCCTTTTGCAAACATCTTCTCATCATGTTTGCCGATAAAATATAGATACTTTTTATTTAGGTGGAATAATATGGAATTAACTGTTTTTTATAATACTATGTAGATAGGTACCTACATATTATTTCTATTACATCTATTTATGATTTATTATATATGATCTTTTAGGTGTGGTATGTCTGGATTGTCATACTATTTTTATTGACATTGAAAATGAATAAAAATTTTTTAACATAGGTGCCTACTTGAATATTGAATATTAATCGTATATACATAATAAAAGTGCATTTCAGTACCTATAACTTTTTTTTTTTGTTTAACTAGGTACCTACATGTCTTCCAAATTTTTTATTTACATTTCATAAATAGGCAATTATTATTAGGTAGGTGCCTAATATTATATTAATAATTATTCAATATTACTACACTATGTAGGTAGGTACCTAGTTTGGATAATATCTAGTTAAAATAAAAATCGAGATAACAATGATTTAAAATAGGTACAAATTTATTATTATTTTATTTTATTATTTGGTATTTAACTGATAATAATAATATTATGTTGGATGAAGTGGGTTAGGTATATTGGAGCAATTGAAAAAATATATCATAAAATATTAAAATAAAGTAGAAATATTTTTTAGCAATTTATTTAAATTGTATGAAAGTATAGACATATTTCGTTATTATGCATTGATATTAAATACAAAAATTTAAAGTTATCTGAAGAAATTTGTTGTCTGATAAAATACCAATTTTTTTTAATGTGAAATTGTAGCATCAACATTGAATAACTATAGGTAATATCTAAGTAATAAGTGGTAATAAGTTAGAAATAATTTATTTAGGTACGCTTGTCTTTTTTTATTTCTGTAATTTATTATTTTCATCTACCTGCATATAAAGGTACCTACTATATTTATCTAGGCTTATAATTTTAACCAATATCAAGTTGAAATAAAAAACAAAAACAATGGATTTGGTACAAATTTAGGACATTTACACCCTTGTGAAACTAGATACCCGTGTGGTAGGACGCTTGGCCACTATAATGGGATATTAGGCTTACGGCCCTGATGTTCACTCCCACTTTTAATCATGTATAATGTGTAAATTTGAATGTTTTCTCGTTCAGTTTAAAGCGCTTATATTTTTATAAAATAATTAATTTTTATACTATTTTTTATCTGTATGATTTTTTAGTTTTTTAAATGGCAACCACTCCTTACTTGTATAACTTTATTATTATGGAAAAAAATGTTGTCTTTCAAAATATTAAATTTTTATAAAAAAAAATTATTTATTTCATAAAAATGTAGTATTATTAGTGTTTTAAATGTTAGGAAATATATAATATTTATAATATATATAATATTTCCTATATGAAATACATTTTAGATTTGTTTATTATTCAGGGTTAAAAATGGGCATGCTTAAAAAAAATCACTCTGTATATACCTACATTATATACCTAACCTCTGGAATTTTTTTCCACTTTAATCTCTGCTTACCAAGAACGCAGAAAAATGAAAACCGGTTTAAATCTGTAACCCGAAACCGAAATATTTTAACTTGTTTTTAATTCGGTTTCAGATAATATATTTATTTATATTTGTAGGCAACATATTTGTAAATTATTTGTTTTTATCTACAGTCTTAATTTTTACTAAAACAATCTCCTGGTTTTAAATTTTGAACATTTGTTATAATTTTAATAAGATTTTTACTTAATGGTTGAGCCAAAAGTTCATCATTAGAATCCATTTTTGAATTCCAGCTTAGATTTGATTTTGTGCTTTCAATATTTGATACAACTCTTATATTCATTTTATTACTCGTTTTATTAGCATTCATTTTTGCTTTTAAATTTTTATTTTCAACTTCTTTAGTTTTTTCTAATAAAGCTAATTTTTTTTTTCTAACTTATCATTAGCTTTTATTTTATGAAATTCAATTCATTTGTCAGACGTAATTACACTTGTAGTGTAATATTTTTTCCTAGTAGATTTGGTTGTTGTTGTACTGGCTATATAATAATATTATCAAATACTGTAGCTATTGATCTTTTTACTGGCATTATTAAACTTGTCAAATTAAACTTTTTAAATATAAAAATATGTACTATCGCCAATGGTCTTTTATGTTAATTGTACTTTATTAGGATAATACATAACTATTTTTGGAGTACCTAGTCACATTTAATTTTTATTGGTGCCTAAATACAATCTAAATAAATAATAAAATACATTTATTAGGTACTTTTAAAATATTTGTTCAAAAGAATGGCCATAAAAGGAAATACCTATGGTCACTAATATGGTCATAGACAGGTTTTGAAAGAAATAGAGTTTCTTCAATGGCCACCCAAATAAATATGATACATCAGGCAGTTTAAAAAATACTATTAATAAATTAATTTAAAAATAACTATATATATATTATATTTTATGGAAAACAACTTATTTGGTGGCACAGGGATAAATATATACCTACATTTGCAACAAAAGATTTAGACATTCAAATGTTTGTTTTTCTTAACATTTTTCTTAAGAAACTCATGAAAAATTGATAAGATGAGCTTTGAAAAATATTTTTATAGGGTTGTCAATTTACTTTGTTATTATAGGTACATTACACTGTATATATCTTAAGAATGCAACAATATCCATATGACTCATCAAATTACAAAATTACACTATTTACAAATGTAATAAAAATGTACCTAAATAAAAAAATAAAAAATAATATATACCTAAATTAAATGTGAAATGAAAAGTTAAAACTTTCACACTTTGAAATTATCAATAATATGTTAATCATGGGCTATGATGATAATGGAATTTATATGAATATTCTATGATAATTTCATTATTATTCATACTGGCGTGTGAACTAATAATACCTAGTACTAGTCATTGAGATCCCAACCATAATTTTGGCAGCTACATAAACAGCATGGATCTAGTCGTATCAACTTTTGAGAACATATTACCACAAATGATCAAGTATACGACTATATAATAATGTTTTGTAGTATAGTTGGTATTTGTAAAATTGGGAAAATCATTTAAGACATTATAAACTGTGGATGTAATTAATAAATTGTTATCTTCATGCTACTATTATATTACAGCATGTTCTATGCGGGTTTTGAGTTACAAATTAAAATAATACATTGAATATTGAGTTTTGTTGAATATAAATGAGAACTAATAGTACTTATCTACGGGCTACTTAATATTTAAACATCTCTCAATCACCGATGGGTAATTGTTTATAGAGAATATTATAATAGATATTATAAAATTGAGGATCTATATGTCAACCCGGTAATAATTCTTATCGAAATGGTTTTTATTAGTATACCATAATAACACAGGGTCAAATATGCTATTACCAGGGATTAAAAGTTGTTGGATGTCTAATGTGCATTTACCACCTAATACAGATATGTTCTACTTATATATTTTGTTCTAGATTCATTATATTTGGTACTTGCGTTGGTATTAGGCTTCAGAGTATGTAGGTATTTACTATTCTTTTTAAATTACTAACATGGTGCTGAACTGTCAAGATATACTGAAATGTAATCTCATTCTGGATCCTTATCTTACTTGTGTCCTAAGATTTTGGCATTTGTGTTATAATAAATTTTAATTGATTACCTAGTATAATAATTACAAAAAAGCAGAATTATACATTTTATTGTAAAAATTAAATAGATTGTCTGTAACCAGTTGGTGTACACACACCCCATATATAAAATATTTCAGTAAATTGTAAACATGATTTAGGTGGGTATATCAATTCTAAATAAATGATTAAAACATTGCAATAAACAATGACATACAAACTTTTGGGATTATCTACCTTTAATTTATTTGTACTTACATTTAATTGTATTTATTAGTACCTATTAAACATCAAATGAGATGAAATTGGAAGTTCAGAAATTAATATATCTACCTTGGTACTTATAGTAGACCTACTTAGATTCTTTAGTTAATATTTAGTAGGGTTCAGATTTTTGTACACATTTAGACCAGTTCTTGTCTATCTACATTTTTTTCTGCTATATATATATATATATATATATATATACCAAGTTTGTTAAAATACATCTAGATATATAACTAAGTATGTTATGTACTTATTGCTATCTTTGTGTTCAGAGTATTCTAAGCTGAAAAATTACTATGTTTGTATGTGTGGTTTAAAAAATGTCAATATGAGTAGGTATGTGATGGACAGAGAAATATATTTTACACTCTAATCCTCTTAATATGAATTTAATTTTTAACACCTACTTACTTGTTTTTTTTTATTAGATTCTAAGTGAAGCAAGGAATGCATTGGTTTTAACATGATATGTTCTAACTTTCTGTATATATTATTTAGGCTAGAAGGAGTAGAGTAGGAGGCTTAGAGTAAAGAGGTTTTTTTTTTTATAAAATATTGGTTCTAGTTGATCGTTTTTGATTTTCTAGTAGTTAGTTTTTTTAAGCGAAAAAAATAAAACTTGGGATAATACTCGTATAATTTTTTTTTTTTGTACCTATTTGATATTCACTTAAAATATAATTTAAACAATCAATGTTTCTGTCTCAAGTTAGTTTTTTTTTTTTAAATAAAAACAATATGTATAAAATATAAATATCAATTTAGGTAGGTACCTATGTATTTGTAATTTTCAATTGTATTTTTAAATAAAAAATAATGCATATGAACCAAGTAAAAATGGAAGTTGAAAAAACTAAGTAGGTACTTAGGTATATTATATTGATATTTAAGTATTATTAGGTATCATAACATAAAATACAAATTATTAAAATATTTTAGGTAGGTATAAGTTATAACAATATAATAAATCGAGTAATAAATTAACAATTGTTTTTACAAATAATAAAATATATAAATAATATTTAAAATATATAGGTAAAATTAATAGTGAATTAATACACGAAGTTTTATAATATTATATAGGTATGTATAATATGTACTTATTTTATACTAGATAGGTATACTGTATTATACATTATAACCACTGGCGACTAGCGAGCTTGAAAATAAGTGGGAGGGCAATTAAAAATTATTCATTTTTGAAAAGTATAAAATACAATAATAATTATATACTTACCAATTTAAAAGGTAATAAAACTTTTACTTTTTATAGTTACAATTTAAGCATCTATCTTTCATTTCATTAAACAGGTCTTCAGGTTGTTTTATTAAAATTTTTTGTTATAGTATACTAAATTTTTATCTTCTATATTATAATTATATAATATACACCAATAATAAAAGTGTAAATTAAATAAATAATAAAGAAATATAGAAATGTGCATGTGTCACGAACACACAGTAAATACATTTTAACTTAATCTGTATTGTTCCGCAGTCCACATCATGTAGCAGCAGTAGATGTATGCCGGTGATTATTTGTGTCGCTCTGGCGACCGTATTAATACCGAATTCTCCCTCATTTGTTATTGTGTTTTGATCATATAGTTATGACGGGCGATTGTCAATGTCGCTTCAGCACGGAGTGTTGTTCAATACTCGATAGCCGCGCAAATGAATAATACTTATTTCAACTATGCTATTACCTACATATATTTTTAAACTTTGATTATCTCATAGTGTTTTTATAACAATGGAAAACAATTTTTACTTTTCATAATAATATTTTGAAAATGCATTAAAATGTAAATATAAATAATTGTTAATATTTAAATCAATATCTAACTTGTTAATAAGTAATTTGTTACAATTTTAGAGAGGTAGGGCGATTGTCCCATCGCCCCTACACCTTGAGAAAACATACCTTTTATTACAAAAATATTTTATAAATGTTGAGGAAATAACAAATAAAGTAGCTACCTATTCTTTTTTTTTAATTATATTATATCGAACTTTGCTCAGAATCTTATTTGGAATGCAATGATTTATTCTTATCCTGAATGAGAACCGAAAGGAGGATGTTTGTATCTGGGTGACTTTATTATAAATTACTATTAAACATTGCTTATTTTCAATGATTTTTACTTTGATTTACGACAGTAGTTTACCTCCTTAGTAAGTATTTAGTAATATTTGGAATGTTCGCTTAAAAATTGAATTTTTTCACGTTCACATTGAAATATATTTAAAAATAAAATATTCTTTAAAAAAATGAAATCATCTGGTTGTTTATTTTAATTAATTATAATTAAAATATATATTTTTCTTATATATTTACCAAAAAATTATCGATTCATAGAAATTATTGTTTTCAATTTTATGGCATACCCATGGAATGGGCCTTTGAGTATTATATTTTTACAATTGTATTAAATCTAATAGGGGTTTAGGTATAGTAAAAAAAATATATATATTTTAATTCAATTTGAATGACCTAAAAATTATTTAAATCCCTTAAATATATACATGTTGTTTATATTTATGTTCTATTTGACATAAACGAATGTCGTTCTTTGTTTTTTAAAACACTGGTATTTAGTTTACATTTTAAAATAGATATATATAACCATATTTCTATCTGCCTTGTAGTGATCAACATGTGATCTGCCACCTGTTTGTTTTTACTAAAATAGATTGATTCCAGTCTTATGGGTATTCTACACACTCATATTACCTATTATATATCATATTTACATTTTTATTTACCTACTTTATGGTATTTAACATTTAATATAAAAATCCTTTAGGTATTTGTGTATAGTGCACACCGAATAGTAGTAGGGAAAATAATAAAAAAAAATCATACATAGGATGTAAATCAGAATTACTGAATTTTTATAGTTATTGCCCATAGGTATATATTATATATTTTTGCGTCTATGATAGATTTAATCTTGAAATTTTCAAATGATACTGTCTTGAAAAAAAAAATAGTACCTAAAGATAATATTATAAGTACAAGAACTAAGTACACATTTTAGCAATTGTATTGTCTATTTTTTTTCTAATCAATGTTTTATTGATAGTCTTATAATTGAATAATGTATACTATTTTTAAGGTATAATTTTGTGTGTTAAATATTCTTATTTGGGTATTAGATATTTAATGAGTGACAAAATATCCATTTATGTACCTAGTATAGATATAGTACAATATCAGGTACAAAATATACTAAGATATGTAGGTAGGTATATGTTCTATAATAAAAATACATTTTGTTTTACAATTAAAATTTTATTTTAAACAATAAGTAGGTATGTAAAATTTATATTAATGAACATTAATCATTTTAATGTAATCAGGTCAAGTTTTATTTTTACTGATAAACTTCATGTGAGAATAATTACCTATTAATTTAAGGAATTATTTAAACAAATAATTGATAAATGTAAAGAGTAGTGTATTGTTTATTGCTTATTATAAAAATAACAAATGATATGTTAATTTTAATCTTAATATTATGTAAGTAAGAATAAAAATACCTGTTAAGTGTTGACATTATTGTATATGTTAAGAGTAATATGCATGATTAAATAATAAATACATAAATGGAATCCATTTTTAATTTTCAAAGTGTTTATATGTTAATTGTTTCATTGACAGCAATACATATTTGGTCTATTTGATATTTATCAATAAAATCGTATATTACACTATGGTTTATACGATGTTTGACACTTTCTGTTAGAGGACCTTTAAAAAACACTTCTACTATGTATAATGCTCCATTGAAAAAACAACTTGGCATATATTTAGGTAATTCTGTTACACTCACTTCCATTGTGCCGACTGTATTTAAATTTATATTATATGATACTTGACAATTGATTGGTCGCACGGCCATTTTCACATCAAATTTGTTGTCCAACATAGTGGCCCACAGGTGACATTTAATTCCAAAACAAGTTGAATTGTCCCAAATTACATCTAGATGTTGTACAATAAAAGACATTTCTATCCAAGTTTCGACTTTCCCGGGGTATACAATGACATTACCGGTTCGCTGAATTTTTGATATTTTATCAATACGACCACCTGATCCGACAAACAATCCAACTGAAAAATCATGTATTCCTGTTTGAAGCAAAGACTTGTATCGATTTTCATGGCTGTTGTCACTCAACAGAACATCAAAAAAATTGTTTAAATTGTTTTTTTTATCTATTGCTGTTATAAGTAGTATTATATTAGCAAATAAAATAAAAACATATAGTTTCATATTTATTTTTGAGTAGATAATATTAAGTATTTAATGTTTTAAAGTTTAAATACAATCAAATGAATTTTAGCTTTGGGTTCATGAGACAGGAAGTGTTTTATTAAATTCTTCTCTAGTAAGTATAGTGATATTAAATATATTGCTGTTCCGTCGAACAAAACATTTTAATCCCCTCCTACATATTATATATTAAGTTTCATAGCACCTAATGTTAGTTACTTGCTCAAGTATCTCTTTTAAAATAATAATGTAGGTACCTAAAGTAAATATATTATGTATAAAAAAATTTAATTTTTTTGTTAATAAATAATAAGTACTCACGTAATGTATTAAAAAATAAATTGTGCATTATACCTACCTATATAAAATGGTTAATAATATAGAATATTATATGGTACTATATATGATGACTTAGCATAATTCATAGATTACAAATTATTAATTTTCATTGTAAACCTACGTTTTAAACATATGTAGGATATCCCAGAACCATTCTTACCATTTTTATATTACAAATTGACTAGTGCAAAATCTACTATAAGCATGTACTATTAATTTTATTTTATATTTTTTCATAGTTTTTATATTCTTTTATTTATGGAAGTTCTTTTGAAATCATATTAGTACCTATCTTAACAGTTTGTTATGGTATAATCATGTTCAAAATTTAATATTTTTAAACGACTACAGTATGATTCACGAAACGGTGTGGATGACATTATGCACTGCATGATAATATCTCGAAAGGGGTCTGTAAATTGAATCGATTATTTCAGAAACCCATCAAAGTCTAAACAAAACAAAAAAAACTATGTTAGTGTTGGTTTATTATTCTTTGAAAATAGATGCATCGTTTAGTGCAGAAATCCATCAAGCAACATCACTTAACTGCTTTTTGCATTAAACACATTATTTGACGACAAATGAAATTAGCCCTAAAAGTCCAACCCTTGACGGATTTCTGCAAACAATGTGCTTACCTTCAAAATATAGTGTTTTTGAGTTTTATCAAAATAAGACAGTTGTTGTTTGACTTCTTAAATAATCAATTAAATTGTTTTAATATTAGTTACTAATGATTGTCAGTTGATTAAAAAATGTATAGAATGTATGTGGTGCATAGCGGTATAAATTAAGAATCATTGTTTCAACAATATATCGCCACATACTAACATCATCCATACAGTTTCATGAGCCTACACTCTATTTCTTTATATTTTATAATGTAAAATTAAAAGAGAAATGAAAATAGTATAGGTAATAATAAAACTAAAAATGATTAGTATCTAATACAAACTTTGTTAGGAAAAGTTTAATTTGTGTTGGTTTTATTAATTCAATTATATTTTAGTGATTATGAAACCAATAAGGTGATAACCATTTTATAATTATATCTGAAAATTTTGTTTGTTAGCTTGTTTTAAATTTTGAGCAGGCGTGAGACAATTATATTTCTTATTGATTTTTGATAATAGTACAGTAAAAGTATGCGTTTCCATACACATCTGTTCCAATTTAAAATATTCTAAATAGTTTTAGAAATTAATTTTATTTATTAGGTTGAATCAAAATAATCAGTCCCAGATATTTTTTTTATCTCATATATATTGAATTTTATTTAGTGTTTACTATTTTTTATAGACTAGATCAAATATATAATATATATATATATATATATTTACATTAATAATTATGAGACTTGTTTATTGTTTAATGTAATGAATTGGTGTTTTTTCTGTTGGATTATATATTTATATGTAGGTAATATCATTTAAAAAATATTGTTAGGTATTCTAGTTATAATATCTACTATAGTTTGTATATTTTAGAAAACGCCCATATTTTTTTATGGTGGTTTTCAATAGCTAATATAATCATAAACTATTTTATAAAATACAATAAAAATACATTTAATTTTTAAAAATATTCTGCAGAGGAATCTACTACCTATATATTAAACAAATAGGTTATAGGTAAACAAATTAATATAGCAGTTAAAGTGTTAATAGTGTTTAAAAAGTTTTATATAATTGCATCAGCATTTCTATGATTTACTATTTGAAAATTATAAACAAATGGCTATGGAAGTGTGTCAGAAGATTTGAATATTTCTAGTGCTACCTTTGGTACTATCTATTCTGTGTTCTACACTGTTAATTAGTTTTTGAGGAGAACAGACTAAAAAATACTAGAATATATATATATAAATGTGTTGATAATTTATATATTAGTTCTTAACTTTAAATATTTCTATTATTTATGAAAAAAATGTCAATTGGAAAATCAAAGAAAAATCTATTTAAAAGAAATGTATTGCTTGTCATGTATTAATTAAAATTTTTGGTATTTAATTATAACTCCCTATAATTTCCAAGTTATAATTAGGTATATTTAATGAAATTGTACAAGTAATTCATTCGATATAGGTATTACTTTTAAATAAGTGTTTAAAATGATTAAAATATTTTTTTTTTTTATAGAACGTCTGGAGATTCTCTTTATGTTACCCTAAACTTAGCAAAGACAGTAGAAACTGAAGAGATTAAGCGGACTTATCGAAAACTTGCATTGAAATACCATCCAGATAAAAATACGGGTAACCCAGAGGCTGAAGAAAAGGTTCAAAACAACATTTACAAATTATTATTCTCATGTATTGTATGAATACAAATTTTATTTATGTTTCCAGTTCAAAGAAGTTAATAAGGCTTACAGAATCTTGACGGATCCCAGCAAACGTAATATATATGATAATTATGGTTCCTTAGGATTGTATATTGCAGAACAGTTTGGTGAGGAAAATGTTAATTCTTACTTCTTTTTCACTTCAAAATGGTGCAAGGTATGATGGAAAATTAATTATTTTATTTTTATTATTTTTGTAAAAAAAAAATGTAGATGTGACAAAACATTTGACTACATTTTTAATTATTGCTTTTCAGGCTGTAATTATTGGATCTTGTCTAATAACTGGTTGCTGCTGTTGTTTCTGTTGTTGCTGCTGTTGCAATTTCTGTTTTGGCAAGTTTAAGCCAAATGTACCTGAAGAACAACAAGCAAATTATACAAATTTACACGTAAGTTTCAAGATCATTTAAAGTATTTAGGGTTTTTTCATAACTATTTGCATGTGGCCAATTTCTGGATTCCTAACAACAAACAGGTGTGTTTTGTTTGGCTATGGGCACTTGAAAGCATATCACATAACAATTAAAGAAAAATATTTTTGTATATAAGATTGTATAATGTATAAAAAATACGGATGGAAAATGTTCACAAAAAACAAAGAATTTGATAAATCGTTGGAAAAAAATGTTTTAAAGGATTATTAAATGAGGAATTTTCAAAGGAGGCAATAGTTTTAATTGATTTAAATTTATGTATTGTGGATTTAATAAGAGAAGAAGAAGTATAGAGTGCGGTTAGAAAAATGAAATAGTGCTGATAGGAGAGAGTTCTAGAGAAACGAACGATGGATTTGAAGAGTGAAGGGAAACTTTTAAAAGTAAAGGATTAAGGATTAGTCGGGGGAAAAATAGAATATATAGAGTATGATTTTGGAGTAAGGGAACACAGAGCAAATAGGGAAAGACAAGTAATGATGTTGAGTGGGAATGAAGTCGTTGAGGTTGAGAAGTTCAAGTATTTACGATCTATTCTACAGAAAAATGGTGGTTTAAAGGAAGATATGAACGCAGGATTAAGTGTGGATGGATGAAGTGGAGGTCAGGTATTTTGTGTTTAAAAGATCCCAGTTAGGTTAAGAGGTAAATTTTATAAGATTGTAGCAATACAGATTGCAAGGGATTGAGTTAAGTGTAAGTGTCGGACTAGGGTGGCAGACCCCAAAATGATTGGGAGAGAAAGCGAAGGAGAAGATGAAAACAAATGATGATAAAAAATTAATTTTGTTTCCTTCTAATAATATCCAAATGAAATCAATAACAGAAACTATATATAATAAACAGTTGTATATTCTATTTTGAGTTTCAAATATTGAATGGAATATTTGGTCTTTTTATTATTATTTTCAAATAGACATATTTTTAATAAAAGTATACTGCCAGTAAGTGGTATTATTTTTTTGATTTTTAAATATTATTCACTTACAAAATAATCAAAAATTTGATTATTTTATCATTGCATTAGTTTTCATGTTGCAAAACCCATCCTATATTATATCATAAATGTTATAGTTCATTATTTATTTATTATTTAATTGCCAAAATAATAATAAATTAGTTGTATATTAGTGCTATATCTATATTATAATATGTACAATATACATCATATTGTAAATTTTAATTAATTTAAAATTGATAAATATATTTATGTATATTTAATTTAATGCATCATTTTATAATGAAAACAATTGAAAATATTATCTACTTATATCTTTATTTACATTGTAATTGTAATATTTGTTTTCATTAATAAATAATATTTTGAGTTAAACTTATTTTGTGAAATAATTAATAATAACATTTTTGTTATGAAATGAAAAAAATTGCACTTTTATCAATTTAGTATATACAATATTATTAGTAGTCTATAATTAAATTATTTGATTATAATTATTTCTATGATAATATTTTTTTTAAACTATTACTATTATCACATTTTTAAATACTTCAAATAAAAATATTTTAAATAGATACATAAACTACGTAATTTAAAATTTAATGTTTTAAATGTAATCATTTTATATAGAAAGTTACATTTTCTTGTAATAGTTAATAAATATCAAACTGATGTTAAATAATAACAATTAAACGTGATCATTTTAGAACTTTACATAACATCTGTGTAGTTATAGTTTAAAATAATAAGTAGAAGAACAACCTTGTAGTTTCAATAATTTATTCTAATTTTTTATTTTAAAATATTTAAATAGGTACTTCATTTCCATATAATTAGTATTTAGTAGCATGCTAATAAATTTTATTAGTAGAATTGTGTATTATTAAAATTACTTTTTATCAAGTTATTTCATTATATTATATTGTTTTATTTTTTGTTTGTTGATTATTATTGGTCCCATATTTTTGCATTTAACGATTGCTTGTTTTCCGTGTTTTATTTTGTAGAATGGTGGAGTAGATCCAAATGACGGTATACAAAAAAAGGTAACTGAACTTGAATTTGTTACTGTAGAAATTATATATTTACATTTAAGTTTTAATATGCTTTGATATTATAGTGTATATTATATTATAGGCGTGACCACAGGTAGTGCTTATATTATGCACAACAGGATCAATATAAGTATTTTTATATTTATAAATTGAGTACCTGTGGATAATTTATATAAATAAAATATAATCCAAATTCAAAAAATGTACTTTTATTGTAAGCAAATACGTATTTTTACATTGCCATCTTCATTGGAATACACAGAATATTATAGACTAGTCTTAGTTATATCCAAAATACTTATTTTCTTACAATAAAAGTCAATTTTTATTTTATATATATATATATTTATATTAAAAATCTCTTTTATTCTTTTAATATATTATAATATAAAAATTTGATATGCATGTGAAAATGGACCTATCAATGGGTTTCAATTGTAGATAATTTATATAAAAATATATTATTATTATTATTATTATTATTATTGTTGAACTGCTGTAGTATTCGTTCAATATGTAATCCAAAACATTTTAGAGAGTAGTATATAATCGATCATATGCAGGTTTTGTATGAAAAATAAGCTTTTTTATGATTTGGATTTTTTAAAATATTGGTAAAACACATAGAAAAATATTATACATATAACATAACGGTAGATTGCATGCAAATGTTGGTATGTACTATAGATCCCATATTGAACAAATGCTACTATTTCAACAATAAAATAATAAAACAATTTATATTTTTATTATTAGTTTAATTTATACAAATATTTGTATGTTGTATAATATTTTTATCTATATTTGGGGTAATGAATGAAACAATGCCAAAAATGTTAATCAACCTCCCCACTGTATGCAATTTGCTGTATAATTTATTTTAATTAGATTACATTTTGTGGCGGGTAAAAGATAAGGTGCATGAAACTGTTATAATTATTGCCTAGGCACGCCTATTTTATATTATAGAGATTAAATGAGATCTGAAACATAGGTTTATTATTCATCACAGGGTAAGTTAAAATTATTTAACCCAGAGTTGTTTATAGAATGAGTTCTAATAAAAATGTACATTCCTTTATTTTAGTTCATTACATACTTAATTAATTATTTAATATTATATAATAATTAATCAATAATATTATGATTTCGGTAAAATGTTTCATATTGTATTAAAAAGTACTTAATTATAAACATATATTTTATAGTTATGTATATTACACCGAGCTCTTCTGAGAATTGTTTTATAGAACGAAATGATTTATCGTTGCATTCCATTAGAACACTGTAACATGTATGTCAATTTTAATTTAGAATTTTTTTTAGAATTTTCTAAAACATTTACAGGGGAATAATCGAAGTACTTTTCAAAAATTATTTTTATTTAATTAGATTTTTGTGTTCATGATTTTGGAAGCTAAACGGTTTTAGTATACAATAAAATATTATAAAAATTAAAAATTCCCCGAGTAAGTGATGAATAATTTTGATGAAAATTGTTATTGGGGTGTGGTACTCATTGTGTTGAACCGTTTGAGTTAATATGAATAATTTTTGACAATATGAATTAATAATATGAATTAAAATAATATGAGCTTTTTTTAAAAGTTTTCTGTTAAAACTTGCACACTCTGTATAATGTATATGTATGCAAATATAATATATAGAATTTAGTAACTCATTTGAGCTTTAAATTTAATTTTAATATTAAAAGAGCTTTATTTGTATAGTTTGAAAAAAAAAAATTAATTAAACTAATAGAAATAATGAGTATTTCAAATTATGATATATTTATAATTTTCACGTATCGGTTTTAATTTACAATAGTGTTACTAATGATAGTAACTTATGGTGGTAGTAATATAGCTGACATTGGGAATAAAATAATTTTTCATTACAAAATTGATACCTAACACAGTTAGATATTATTATTAAATCTAATAATATTTGGATTTTATTATAATATAGTATATATATTAATAATTTTTCTCAAATGGGTACTAATCTAATATATTATTTGGTTGGCAATGGGTCAGTTAAATAATAAATAAATAACTATTTGTTGTGTGCATGCTATAACAATGTTTAAATTAAATTTTTCTTTTTTTGGCTCATTTTATTTATTATTTTACTTGGTTTGTATATGAAATGAATTTAATAATAAAAAAAAAAAAAAAAAAAATTGGATAGTAAATTGTTTTTAAAATTTAAATTATTTTAAACTTTTAGTTGGTATATTCAAAATAATACAGTTACAAAATGATTAATTATTTTTTAAGTTTACACATTTTTTTCCATCTGATCATTTAATTTTTTCATCATGATTATATTAATAATTGACAATTGTATATGATGAATTATAGTATCAACATTTATTCATAGATCGTATTTTTTTTTTTTTGTTTTATAATGCAGGAAGACAGTGAAGATGATGTTGTAGTGAATCAACCATCTTCTACGAACAATACTACGGGAGGAACAGCACAGCAAACCAATGTGTTCGCCATGCCTCCACCATCTTCAGCTAATGAAACCACTGCATTGAATCCTGATGGTACGCCCACAAAGTACTCTGCAAGCAAATAAATTTTCTTTGAAAATCAGACACATATATATATATATATATGACAGAGCAATTACCATCAATAATTATTCTCCTTCCAATGGAGTTTTGTCACCGAGCATCACAACAAAACAATGTTTTTCGTATTTAATAATCACTTTTGGAAAATTTAAAGAAAATATTAAAAAAAATTTTAATTAGTCACATATAAAATCACTTTTGAAGTGAATTTTAACAAATTGTAATGCGTGTTTTCTCTTACTATAGCTTTTTCATAATATATTTAATATGGTATAATTTAACTTAATTAAACAAATTAATATTGTACTATGTATAGTACAAATATATCTATGCCATTTTTTTTAAAATTTCATTCGGTATGTTAGAATGAATGAATAAAAATAAAGGCGCATTACAAATTTGCTGTATTTAAAACATTTACAAGATATGAATATGTGTAATTTGTTTTATTCATGTAGATGAGATTTGCCACATAAAACTTAATATACTCTATATTTAATACATTTTATTGACTGAGTTTCTATCATATAATATATTTATTATATATTTAAAGGTTCAATTTGTTTTTATTATTGTATTAATTTGGAAATTCTGCAATGTTGAACAACTTACCCAAAATGGGGT
The DNA here is from genome assembly GCA_025469235.1 of Pemphigus obesinymphae. NCBI lineage: Eukaryota > Metazoa > Arthropoda > Insecta > Hemiptera > Aphididae > Pemphigus > Pemphigus obesinymphae. The sequence continues at coordinate 190,244 of JAIPRL010000146.1, forward strand.
TATTGGGTAAATAATATTATGTGTTAGTTTCTACTAATGTAGGTATTATAATAAATTATAGTCACAGATACATAAAGTTATTCTATATAAATAGTCTAGGTTTTTTTTTAACAATTAAAAAACTATTTTTTGGCATATGACGATGTTCAATTTTATTCTATCTTATAAGAAGTAAAACTATTATATAATTCAATTTTAACCTTTAACACACTATGAGTTTTGAACTATAAAATATTATTATAATGTATGGTACAATTATAATACTTTATTATTGTTATTGGCTTCTTGTTAAAGAAAATGATTTATTCTGATTTTCTATTATATTATAACAATAATTTATACATTTTTATTATTTGTCTATACACATAATGAGTAATATTAGTCAATAGTCGAGTTAATCGTTTGATTATTTCTGCATAAATAATAAAAGGAGTTACATAGACGAAAATATCTTGTATATTTTTTTTATAATAATAATAATAATAATATATTTTATTTATATTTATCATATATTATTATGACATTTGTGTTGTTTCCTAGTTAATTTGTCATTTTGTTTATAATATTTAGGTTATTAAAATTTTCGAATCTCTTCCAAGAATGCATTAATTATGTTTATAACTTATAAGTAATGAAACAACCTTTGTTATAATTGTATATTATTTAATTATAGCATACAAATTATTAAACTTTATCATATCCAATCTAACATAATATATCAGTGTAGACTATATAGAGTATTATTATTCTATTTTATAATATTCATACATATATATATATATATATATATATATATATATTACTATTTTTAAATAATGATAATGATAATAATTATATTCCCTCCTAAATGCTGTTCATTGTTATTTTTAATTATAACACATAAATTCTGTTATAGGATTATAACTTGTAACATTGATAATATACCTATTTGTGAACTTTGTGTTTTGAAAAAAAAACTTTATATATGAGTAAAATACAAAACACAAAATAAATAGCTTTAGAAAATGCGTTTTGATTTTTATCTACTTAAATAGCAATTGCAACATAGGTGTGTTTTACTATACTACTACTATTATTGTTTATTATTATATTTTTTTAATGTAAGATCTAATAAATATTCATAAAACATAAACTTTTTATTTTATCTAATGTGTTATTACTTATATTATTTTAAGGGGATTGAAGTCGCCTGTATTCTTAGGAGAAACGATTAGGCATGCACATTTTAGCTGTATCAATGTGTGTGTGAATTTGAACATTTAAGTGTTTGAGCGGTGGATTCCAAGTAATTAGGAGTCTAATACTATTTGAATATTATAATATAATTATTAATATAATCAGTATTTAATTATTACAATTTGAAAAAAAATATATATATATAGGTTTAAGAAGAGTTTTATAAATTAAAAGTTTAGTTTTTAGGCCAGTACATTTATTTTTAATTAATAGGGGACTAAGCATACATGTACGAGCATTATTATATATAATATTAGAGCAACATTTGGGCATAGTTCATGTTTAAGTGTGAATGTTGTATGTAATGATTTATTTTGGTTTATTTTAACTCGCCATTTCTCATACTACTCGCATATGAATAAGATGCATGTAAATTTGATGTTTCTCACTTACAGTGGCCAGTGAAGTGACATCGTATCAACGATACAGTACTGGTAATCACTATAGTAGTTAGTTGTTACTCATTATACCGGAAGTCAGCTGAATATTTTTATTTTTTTAAATTCTTGAGTCTCGTGAGAAAAGTCTTATATAATATACTTATATATTATATAATATATACCTATTCTTGAGTTACTCCTTCTAACCATGACAAAATATAATATATTACTAACGACATTTTTGTTGCAAAACTAATTTATTTTGTAACATACAGACGTTACCGTTATAAAAGTTATCGTCAATGGACTCGTGCTAACTAATAATAAAACTAGCATTTATGAAATCATTTATAAAAACTTATGATAATTTGGATGACATGTTTTTGATTAAAAAATCAATTATTAATTTTTGATTTTCCTGAAAAACAAATTTCCGGTAAAATGAGTATTTAGATACTTATTGCTTGGGTCAATGTATAGTGTAACCATGATTATTAATTGTCGCACAAAATCTTTGGATAATCGATAATATTTTAAAAATATACGATCACATTGAGTAAATGGATCATATTTAACAAAAAATCCTCTTCTAGGATTATGTACAGCTATTTCATGTGCATTAATCATATTAAAGGCGTATATATACGCAAGATCACCAAAATTATCCATTGTAACTATTGTTTTTTATGATTCAAGTAAATAAAATTAAATAAATAATAATTACAAAAGTCGTGTGATAATTGTATTGTCGTATCCATTCGACTACTACGGCATTTTGTCACACAAAATTGTCGTATAATATTAAATTTTTTTTTGTAGTTTTAATAGAACCACGGCAAGCGTTAACAGAAGAAAGGACTTTATCTTGAGTATTTTTTAACTCCGACAACATTTATATTTTTCAACTAATAGACTTTGGAGAAGTGGACATATTTAAAATATAATCGAGTTTATGAGTTGAGTAGGTACCTATAAATAATAAAATACTGGTAACACAGAAATACATGACGTACTGCACACTGGGACGATTAGATAACGACCGATCCTCGTGTTTTTAAATTAACCGATTATAAAATAATCTACTTTGATGGTACATTTTATGTTGACTGAAAAACCACAAAGATTCAAATACGACGATGTGATGGGATAATACCAGATTTGATCAACTAATACCTACCAGTAGGGGTGCGTGGGTGAAATATCTGCAGGTGGTGTACAACCGAAAAATACTACGGATTATTGACAAATATATTAACAATATAAATAAATGCCCAGTTTCTACAAAATAATTTGTTTTTATTTAACAAATACGTATTTCGTAAATAGTAGTTGTTTAACACTGAAGATGAGAACTTTGTTTTCGAAATACGTATTTGTTAAATAAAAACAAATTATTTTGTAGAAACTGGGTATTTATATTTATATATATAAATAATTTTACAAATAACTCGACACCAAAAAAAAATATAATATATATTAGGTATAGGTATTATGTTGTTTTTTCTAAAATGCCGATATAATAGGTAGGTAGGTAGGTACTATATATAGGTACTAGTAGGTATACCACCACAGAATAAGTATATAAGTCATCCTCAATCTGCAGAGGCGAATCTGATGTTTTTATTTTGTAATAAAAAGTAAAGTATATTTTATCAAATTGCGTTATCTGTAAAAACGTTAATTTAGGTAGCGATAATTAATATTAAATATTATAATAAAAAAACCGAATTGTTGAAAAAATAATAAAATATATAAATAACAATACTAAAATAAAGCCAGGGAAGCACTTCTTACGTCTGATAGCGGATAGGATACAGGTGGAAGATGTTGGTCAATCGTCCTTTCGGTCTTCAAATAGGATAATATAGTATTATTATTTTTAATTTGAAAGCGATGATAAATACAATTCGGAGCTGTTTTTTTTTTTTTGGGGGGGGGAATGAAAATTACTTCTCTAAAAGAAAAATATAAAATTAATTTGCTATCAAAAAAGCTCTTTTTAAAATTATTTTAAATATAATATATTAGATATTGATGTGATACTCAATTTCGCCTAGGATTTTAATTTATATTTCTCTTTAAATTCATTATGACAAATTGTATTAATATTATATTTATATATTTTATTTTATTATCGATATAATAGATAGATAATTATTCAATCAATAGATATCTATACCTATCATTGATTGATTGACATCAATCTATGAACGATAAATAAATAAATAAATTTTCAAACTATGTACCTATCTATAAGTCCATACTTATACATTTAGTTGAACACGAGTTATTAAAAATATATATATTTCAATTTTTTAAATAAAGATGATTTATCATTTTGGTGTAATATAATAGATAACTGGTTGTTTTTTAAAAAAAATTATAAAATCTAAATTTAAAATTAAAAATACTCAACAATTATGTAGATACTATTGTTTAATATAAATTACAATTTGTTATATATATTTTTTAATTGAATGACGAATAATAATAGTACCTAATAATAAAAAATAGCCAATCATCAGATATAATTCTTACAACCTGAAATTGATAAATTTTATTGTCTGATTATACAAGATAAATTAAGAATTACTAAAAAGACAAGGATTTAGAAAAATAGGAATTCCCCTGACCGTACCTATATTGTAAAATTTATTATCCCGGAAATGTTTGGAGGTTTTAAAAATAATTTAAAATATAATTAAATTATTTATATTAGCGCGAAAATTATTCAAAAGTATTTTGAATATATTTTAATAGTTTTTTTTTTTTGTAATATTTATTATTTTTAATTATTGCGAATTATTGATCCTTGTCTCAATTACGATTTAAAATGTTTTTTGAATAAAACGATTAAACAAAATGTGATTACAATATATTTATTAATTTGTACTAATATTAGTTTTTGACCGTCATATAATTTATTAAATAATAAAAACTTTAATACAATCTGGAAAGATATTTATATTATACGTGTATATAATACGTTTCAGAAGTTATGTTTTGTAAGTGGATGAGTTTTAATGCTATACAATACAGGATAATTATTATAACAGAATACACTCATTATTTGTTAAAGTGTTTACATTTTGGAAGATTCTGTTTTTAAACATTTTTAATTGTACTATATTTATAAATATTTTAATAGTATCTACCTAATATAATTTTCACTTTCTGATATATCCAATTTAATAAGTAACTTTTTTTTTAATGACAACTTCTATTTTTAATTTTAGAAAAACTTTCAGATATTCAAAAATGTAATCTTACATTTATAATTTTCATGTAGTACCTAATTTACGTTTGAGCTGTATAAACACTTGAATTTAGGTGCTGATTATTATTTAATGTTAGTATATACCTAAGTTCAAGTAATTATTAAGTGATTATACAAAATAATAATAACTTAAAAAATGCCCCTTCCCCAATGACGACCGTATTGTTAAATAAAAGCGTAGAATTTCATTTTATTTATTACTAGGTATATTACTATATTTTATTATGCACCTACTCTTTTATTGCATTATGTACTATTTCAGAATGATATAAGAAAAAAAAACCTTAGATAATGATGAATTCAATATCATGCTTACTCCTACCTATTATAAAATCATACAATCCTTAAAAGATCTACTTTTTGCAGGTTTAATAGGCCATCGTTAATTTAAAACAAATTTATTAGAATAAATTTCATTTTTTATTTAATAAAAATGAAATGTGTTATTTTACAAAGTTACTTACTATTAACGTAGTTTCTCTACGTAGGTACTACAAAAATTAAATAACGAAGTTACTATAACGTTAGTCAAAAAAGTAACTACGTTACAGTAACGAGTAACGTCTATTACGTTACTATTCAACGCTGGCCATATGATATGTCTCATAGTCTAATTTGTAAACAGTCTCTCCTACAAAATATCATCATTATTCTAATATCAATATAAAGTGATATTAAAAAAATTGAACCAATGTATTAGCATGATAGTGCGTACATATTAAATATCTTATTAGCAAGCCTGGGTAAGTTAGTCACAATTTCTAAACGGTTAAAGTTAGAATATGAAAAAAAAGAAACTAGTTAGTTACATTACTTACATATGTTACTAAAAAAGTTTACGATATATAGTAACTTAGTTAGATTATAAGTCGGTTGATTAAAATACCAATTAAGTTAGAAAAAAGTTACTAAAAAAGTTAGTAACTAAAAAAAAATATATATATACCTACCTACTTATATAAATATATATAAAAAAATCTAATATATATTATTTATGTTTATTTTGTAATTATTCCAAAAAATAATTATTAAATTTTAATAATGGTGATTTTTTAAAAAATATTATGATCTGACATAGACCCACGAAAAAAACGCAGTTACACAAGGCAAAATAAAATATGATAGCCGGCGTGGTCGGTTGATTAAAATACCAATTAAGTTAGAAAAAAGTTACTAAAAAAGTTAGTAACTAAAAAAAAATATATATATACCTACTTATATAAATATATATAAAAAAATCTAATATATATTATTTATGTTTATTTTGTAATTATTCCAAAAAATAATTATTAAATTTTATTAATGGTGATTTTTTTAAAAATATTATGATCTGACATAGACCCACGAAAAAAACGCAGTTACACAAGGCAAAATCAAATATGATAGCCGGCGTGGTCGGTCGATGGGAGTCGGAAAATACCCATAGAGAAATCTCAAATCATGATAATAACACATGAACACAATCTGTGTTGCAAATTTGATAATAATATTATGAGCACTATTATACAGAACAGGTTAGACATAGCCGAGTGCTGCTAGTTAAGGAGGACGCCACACCGATAATTTTTCAATGAAAAACTTGCATTAGCATTTTTCACTTTTATCATCTTACAAACATCTTAGAAATAAGAAATAAAAAACAAATTATAGCTAACAAAATTATCTAGCGACTGATGGAGCCGATTTTTGATATATGCATTTTTACACGTTTTACGAGTTGTTAAAATATTGATTTTTTTGATTTTTTTAACAGCTTATAAAACGTGTAAAAATGCATATATCAAAAATCGGCTCCATCAGTCGCTAGATAATTTTGTTAGCTATAATTTGTTTTTTGTTTCATATTTCTAAGATGTTTGTAAGATGATAAAAGTGAAAAATGCTAATGCAAGTTTTTCATTGAAAAATTATCGGTGTGGCGTCCTCTTAAGTCTTGTACATATAATACTTATTGTATTGGATATTGATCAGTGTTCGAAATGGAAAATTTTACGGTTCCCCATATGTCTTTTTATTTGTAAAATAGAAGTTTTTTTTTTTTTTTTTCATAAACCAATTAACAACTATAAATATTAATGCAATTATTTCGAATTTTTTTTTTCCCCAGTAAATATAACGATGCTTCGAATTTATAACGATTGAAACACTATATTAATTGCTATTCAGTTTTCTCTCAAAATCAAACAATTTGATCTGAACAACGGTGATAACCAGTAGAGGGAAATATCTTTGATCGCTATTTAATAATTATTATATTGTTCTACCATATGATATCGTGAAATTACAGTGACGTTTAATATTAATATAGAAAGAACATATACAATATACATACATGCATACTTTCCATTTTATTCTAATAACTAAATATGTTTTACACCGTCCAGAATTCTTAAATATTAATTGTTAGCAACCGGAACGGACGCAAAGGCTACCTACATAATATTATTATATATAGCGATAAAATATTACTCGTACGATTGTCAAAATTGAAAATATTAATCGTTATATATATTGTTCTATAATCTATACATAGATTATTATAGATATTTGTGGAACAAATTAAATGTAAGTATATTATATTATACTCTTTTACGTTCCACACAAACTTTATTAAAATATAATATAGGTATAGTGTAGGGTAGGTATTATAGACCTGCAAGGGCCAAAAATTTTTTTCTTAAGCCCAGTCCGGTCGGGTCCAAACAATTATGTAAAAAAGAAGCCCGGTCCGGTCCAAGGATTTTTTTCTTAAGCCCGGTCAAAAAATGTTTAAAATATAAATACACACACGATGGCAACATTACTCACGAGGAATACGAGGGATATTAAAACTGAAAACGGCAATAATAAATTAACTACCTATAAATATTATAAAAGATACAATATAAATATCGTATATTGTACCTTTGCACTTTATGGAACCTCTACCCACATAGTGTCGTAGCAATCTGTAATCCAACGAATTTTCAATAAATATTCCAAATTAACATTTTTATTTTATTCTGGTACTTCCTGTGAAAAATAATAATGCTATCCATATTATAATATTATAGTAGTGACTGTTATTGATATAATGATATATAAATAGATTTAATTACACAAGCGTCGAACACTGTGAACTTATTGTTATAATTATATTTTATTTTACACCTACCTAATACAAGTTCGGTCCAAAAATTGTACAAAAAAAAAAAGCCCAGACCCGGCCCGGCCCGAAAAATTGTACAAAAAAAAAAGCCCAGGCCCGGTCCGAACAAAATTCTTAGACCATTAAAAAAGCCCGGTCCAGCCCTTTATTTTTTTCTAAGGCTCGGCCCGGTCCAATTTCACTAAGGGCCGGGCTGGCCCTTGTAGGTCTTTAGTAGGTGTATTGATATTATTGATGTTATCGTTTATTTTTTTCACGCGAGTAATTTTTTTTTTTTTTTTTGATAAATTCAACGCGTATGCATGTTCGTTATTATACACATTTATTAAACATCGCCTCGACACGTCGATAAAATAAATAAAAATGCATTAAATTTAACTACCCACATACACATATATATATATATAATATATATATATATATATATGTATAAACCGCTGCTGCAATGTCGAATTCCGATCAATACTATTCTGTTACCTGTACACTGTACTATAGTAATATTCACGTGTCGTACGTACTTACGTGTTGTTACAAGCACCACACAGGTACTACCTAACAATTTTTTATTTCACAAGTAAAAAAAAAAAAAAAAATCGTTACGAAATTATGTAAATGCACGACGCAGTCAGTATACGTCCTGTACGCGTATAATATATTGTAATAGGCGGGCGAGAGTAATTTTTTAATGTACATTGGAAGGTGTAGTAAATCGATCGTACGAGATATATATGAGCCTAAAACGAAAATAAAAAAAAAATATGCGCTATATTAATACTCTATGTGGAAGGTAACCTGTTGCTTGCTTTTCATATAATATCATTATATTATTGATTCGTTAGGTACTAATAATAATAATAATAATAATAATAATAATAATAATAATAATAATAATAATAATAACGCCACATAAATAATACGTCAACGCGTCAATGGCCCATATCCAAGCGTTTCAATATACTCGGTAATTTCACTTTCAAACGAATAAACACACACACACAATAATATAATCGTACGTACGTACGTCAGCTATATAACATACTATATTATACCTACGTGACAATTGGTTTACATCCTGATTGTCGAAAATAGAAAATCCTTAAAACAAAATCCGGTAGCCGAGTATATATATATACATATATCAGTGATGTTACGAACCCAGATTTTTGAGGTCGAACCGAACTTTTTAAATTTTAACGAACCCGAACCGAACCGAACTATTCAATTAAAATATCGAACCCGAACCGAACTTCATAAAAAAAAAAAAAAAAACAATACAATAACATAAATTACCATTTTTTTATTAATTATGTATATTTGCATAAAAATTTATTAAATAGGTGCCTCTTAAACATAATTTTAAGTCTAAATAAAGAAGGATTCCACATTTTTCCATTTCTTTTTATCGTTTTTCGACAAATTAGTTTCAAATATTTTTTCCTAGGTTTGATATTCGAACTTAACTATTTTGTGTTTAGTTCGGTTCGAATATTTCCAATTTTGAGTTCGATTTTCGAACCGAACCGAATACCCCGGGTTCGGTTCGGTTCGGTTCGAAAATCACTAATATATATATATATATCAGTGACGGATCTAGGATTTTTTCATGGGGGGGGGGGGATATAAAAATATGCATGTATACGTGTGTAAAGTTTTAATATTCTTCTTTATTGACAGATTAAAATATTATTCATAAAACAAAATTTAGTTTTCTGCGGAAGACCGTGTCGCATTATATGCCTATTGCTTCATCGGGCAGCAATTACAGGCGTTGTTCTATATGAACAGCGGTGTTGCAGGGGCGTTATTAAGGGGGGGATAGATCCCCCCAGAGCCTTTTTTTTTTTTTGACTATGTATAAAAAAATAACTGATAACCGTCATTAGTTTATCACCTATTGCAGAAGTCAAAATGTATAGGTACACATATTTTATAGAACACGGTTTAGTATTAGCGCTGTCTACTCGACTACTCACATATTATATTAACGTAACTCTATTATCATAGTAAGCCTTATATATACCTATTATTTACAATTTACACGATCAAAATATACGATAACGTTTAAAATCGTTTAAGTGTACTGGATCACTATTTAGACTACGGTATAGAGTATATAACAGCTATACCGTGTTTAGGCCGGGTCGGGGGCAGTTGTCCGACCGTTGATAAGAAATTGGTCGGGGAAATGGCGGTGTCGGACTCATTGCCAATCTACATTTTTGGAAATTATATGAAAAAGTTTTTTTTTTCTAACGTGAGTTAAC
>JAIPRL010000147.1:8898-39541 GCA_025469235.1 Pemphigus obesinymphae
AAATTATTCTTCTCGTTAAATTTGATAATAGGTGTTTAAGCTCTAAATCTAACCAAAATGCCATAATTTCAATTTTGTGTTGTATAATTTTGTTATATTGCCAATTAGATGGACGGAGACAGAAAATACGGGTATAGCATCCTCTTAAACTATTATCTATGGTGCATACTACTTGCGTCCCTAGTCGCTGATTTGAAATGATCAGCCATTATATATTTATAATATACTTATACGATTTATATATTTTACGTGCACATAATAATAACATAATATTATAATTTAGTAGAAAATAAATAATTAAACAGGTAAATTTGTTTATCTGCTTTTTAAAATCTTATTTTCTTGTTTATTTCATTATTCACAATAATAATTGCCAATTTCTACCTTTTGTCTCAATTTGTTTTGCTATTTTATAGGTAACACAATGTTATGAGCTATAGGTATTATATTAGAAGTAGGTACATAAGAAGGTTAACTAATTATGTTTACACATACCTAATCATTTTTCTTTTTGAATACTTGATAGTCTTCTCAACTAGTTTTAAATTCTTCATGAATTTATTATTGCTATAAACGTCTTTTTATTAACTACTATAGGTACATGTGTAGTTATGTATAGTTTATATAGTAATTGTCCTTATCATGACCGAATTGTGTTCCAATTTTGGATACACAAATAGTCTCATGTGATTATCACATATCAATTAGTTTTAATAGTATTAACTTTGGGACGCAAGTAGTGTGCAGCCATAAAAATAGAGTAATAACTTTAAAACCAGATAACATCTATTTAATTGTTATTAATTGAACATTTTTTGGTTAATTATATTATTAAATATAGGTGCATATCAATAAAGGTATAATAACACCAAAAAAAAAGTGATAATTTAACACATTTTATTCAAAATGTTTATTTATGTTTAGAATTAACCCAATTTAATTAAAATTAATTTGGCATTCAAATAGAATTAAGTAATTATATTTGTACAACTCTGAACAATCATTCATTAAATAAAAATGTTAAATATGTAGGTTGACCATAAAACTATAATAATACAGATATATATTATTATATACAGAAGTATAGTTGTGGGTAGAACTGCAGAATTATTTATATTATCTAGCCGCATCCACATTAGCCTTTAAGTCCCACGTTCAAGACCTCAGTATCCGCGGCTTAAGGTATTTGAAAATCCAAAACAGTAAAAAACATGATATAACAATATAATTTATTTTATTCCAATTCTTCCGAGATTTCTTCTATAATGCAAACATATTATGAATTGGTATTAGAATATTTATATAATTGGTGAAGAGTATCAATAATAGGTATTTCCTTTTTATTATGTTTTGGAACACATATTAATTATTTATAATTAAACAAACAATATTATAAAGAGTATACACTAGGCCCACAAAATAGCAACATTTTGTTTTCCGATAAAATAAAAACAATTCAATGACATCATTCAAATTGGTGATACAATATTTGTAATTTTGTTGACATTTTCGTGTTCGCTCAAAATACAGTACATATTAAAGGATTTTTGTTTTCGACAACTTTTGTTTACTTGGTGTAAACAGTTGTTGACGCGACAAATTGTATTTTACTCGGTATTTTATATTTATTTATGTAGATATCTAAATTAAATTATACGATACACGGACAATAGAAAATATTCCCACTTTGCTTTATTGATGTAAACGATAAAATTTTATGTCATTAAATTTTAAAATAAAGTTGCTGTTTTATTATTGTTTTTTTTTGGTTTGTCGGCCTAGTGTATATCTGACATTATACAATTGTAACATGGACCATTTTTATCTTCACAAAGAATTCAAATGACATCAATAATATTAAAACTTAGTAATGTTCTAAGAGAAAAAATTTGAATCCAAACAATGTAGCAAAATAAAGTAAATAGGCAAGTCATATACCTAGGTACATGAATTTTTTGTTATCTAGGTACCTAGACTGAAAGGTAAGTTTGATTATGCAATATCGAATCGCTCCTAATTGTTTAAAACATTGGGTAGGTACTGATATGATATTAAATACCTAACCATCGTAAGATTATGTCAGCAAATGTATCTATAGAGCAATAGTGAAAAACATTATGCTTTTTTATTTAATCAAAGACATACCTACTGGCTACTCTCACATCCGAGTACATTTTTTATCAAGATAACATTTACAGAAAAAAAAAAAAAAAATGTATTTGTAACCAATGCAGCAATTTGTACGTAGACGATACGTTACATCCGTTGACCAAGATACCAAGACAGAAAGTTAATCAGTGCGTAGGCTGATTACGGGCGGATACAATAGTGCACGTACTTCTTTATCCTTGAGGCCGAGTAACAGCACTTCTTCCATCAACGTGAGACGGGTCTCTTTCGAGTCACCGTCGTCGATGTCATCTTCGTAGTCGAGTTTGTCGGCCGACTGTCCGTTCTCTCTGGACACACCGTCCGTGTTGTCTCTATTCACGTTTCGTCTCTGCACCAGACCGTCGGCGCGGCTCATCATTTTGACTGGGAGAAATAAACACACACGCACACACAAACGAACCGGGAAGCTCGATCTGGGTTCCGGAGAGACGAGTCGGTTGTCGGAGGGTTAAAATGGGTTCAAAACGATAAAAAAAAAAAAAAAAAAAAAACGGATAAAAAATTTCGAAACTTAAGCTCGGTGACACGGTAGAGGAGGAGGCTGTGTTGCGTTTCAACACGATTCCCGAGAGCGTATATTAATAATTATCATGTTTGATAAGGCTTGAATATATGTATATATATATATATTTTTTTTTATTTTGTTGACGTCTACACAATTTACGGTCGGTGGTAAATGGCATGTACACATATGCACTATGCACACATATATTATAATGTATATTGCTGCTGGTAATACGTTTTCACCGCCCTTCTTCTGCGAACCGCCGACCAGTCCGATGATAACGACGACGACGACGACGACGACGGCGACGGCGACGGCGATAACGGCGGGAGAGACACCGAGAATTCGAGAGTGGAAAAGCTCGAAATTCGACGTCTTCTACAAAACGATAATTATCGCGTAAACGTGTAACAAATAATACGATGAGCCCCGGACACGACGCGGCAGAGCGGAACGTGTACGTACGTATTACGAAATCATGAAAATGATAATGATAATAATATATAAATACAAAATTACAATACGCGAAAAAGAGAAAATCCCATTTCGCGCAAAGCACAATAATAATAATACGGTAACCTCCAGAACGAGATAACGCGCCGCAGGGTTGCCAGATTATTGGATAGTCATACCGCCAATAGAGCGCACTCGAGTCGGCCAAAAAGACGTACCGATCACGGTTGTACCTACAACCGTGGTACCGATCTTCGCGGGAAGAGAAATGACGCGATAAGCCGTATACCTACTCGGGGTTTTGTTTTTTATCGTGGTTGTTATCAACTAGTGTATCGTTACACAAATATACTAACTGCCGATGGTAATAAAAGCGAATAAAATATCTATGTAGAAATTAAAGATCATTTTGATCAAGTTAATTTTACCCCCATCTTATCGAATCCCGGACAAAAAGTCCGAATTATGTATTTTTTTATTATAATTTTAAAAATGTTATTCAATTTATTACACCTATAGTTAATTTTTTAATGTTTTTATTCAATTTATTTTATCTTTTTTATTTATTTTGGTGTGATATTAATAATATGTAACTAGATTTTCATCGTTTAAATGTCTTGATTTCTTTTAATTTAATTAAAAACTTTTTCCCATATATTTTGATACGTAATACGTACCGTAAACTGGGATAAAATATTGGCCCAATTTTCGATTTTTTTTTTTTTCAAATATTAGGCTAATTATTAATCAAACCTTTTTGTAAAATTGTACATGATCATTTTTTTTTTTTTTAATATGAAAGAATTAAAGGTAAGTAAAAGGAAATTAGTATTTCTAGTACTTATTTATTAAAATAAAACAAATATAATTTTTTACTACGAATTCGATGTGTTAATAATATTATATATACACATATAGTTCAAAATTGTGTCCTGTCTTTTTGACTAACTATTTTAAATCGGGACTTTTTGTCCAACTATTTTTAAATCGGAATTTATATCTCTCTATCTTATCAATTAGCAAAGAAAAAATATCGTTAAATTTGCAAAAGTTAGGTCACATAATATTATTATACTACGTTTACATGCAGTCTTTAATACGCATTCACTTAATCCGGGACTTGAGTGCATATAAACGCTTAAATGCGCATTAATTACTCGCAGTGATTAGGTTATCAGTTATTACTTATAAGATATCATAGTTATTCTAATTTTCTGCACATATTGCGTTTTCTATTTGAAATATTTTTATTATTATATAATTTTAGTTTTAATAACCTATACGGCTATACAAAATAAAAATTACCATATTATTATTATTAAGTAATTGAATATTTCAAAAAAGTTGTTTATGCCTACCGCATACGTTTATTGTATATGATTTTGTACTATCCCGAAATTCAAAATAAACGAATTGAATCGAATTACGAATTTAAATTTAAATAATCTTAGTTGATAACACGGTTAAAGATAATATTTATATATTATGATAACAAGCGACAAGATATTCGTGATAATATGATATGAAATTTAAAATTTGTATTTTGATCAAAATATTTTTAACCTATATAATATTTATTAAAACGAAAAATGAAAACCGTCAAAAATCGCCAATCTACAACCTGATTTATAGCCCAATATTTTTAACCATACCAATAATTATTAATATAATTATAATAATATTGACGGTCCTGCCTGATAAATGTTTTGTTTTTTTTTTTTTTTAATTTAATTTGTTTAATTTTTAATAACGAAAGATATTATACCCACCTTGAAAATAAAGACAGAGGATTATAATCTGTTTAGTACCTAGTATGTCCAGGGACGGATTAGGATTTAAATTCGACCCGGGAAAATTAAATTTAGGCCAATTTATATCCATATTGGATATTATCAATATATATATATTGATTTTTTTTATTATATATTTATACAAATACATATATAGATACAAAATATATTATAGTAGCCTACCGGGAAATTTGGCGTTTCGTCATCCCAATACGTATATTTTTGAATCATACATGACTATTATATATAATTTTAGAAGGCACAGACACAACAAACGTTGGTATACATTTGTACCTATTTTGTTATATTGAATAGGTATGATGTATATATATATATAGGTACTACCTACTATTTGACAGTATTATTATTTACCATTTGCTAGTATGAATTATGAGCTGTTCTTGAGTTTTAATTTTTATATTGACTGCGTGTCTATGTTTACTGTTGTATACTTACCCATATGACAGTATTATTATTTACCAGCTGTTGGTTAGGTATTATACAACTTATACATTAAAAAATGAGAATTAACTTAAAACCAAATGAAATTTCAAATATAAAATGAAAATATTAACGTACATATCATTAAATAACATTTAAAAAACATCAAGTACCATTGAAAAATCATGAAGCCAGGAATGTATTGGTTTTACAACGATGTATTTTGTTATGAAGGTTCCCAATTTTCTAAAAGAAATTGTTTGTCATTTACCCATTATCCAGTATTTAATTGGATATAATTGGTACTTTAATGAGGTTAATTTTCAACTACATACCTATTTCAATTAAATAGAAAAATTAGATAACTTCAAATATTTAAAAAAAGTGTTTAATTTGGTTTCAGTGAAAAATGATTTAACATTTATAAAAATTCAAATTTAATTTAGTGCAATTACAAATTTAGAAGATACCGAATTAACCTTACTATAATCCATAGAGATTGTGAAAAATATAATTCCAGAATAATTATCAAATATACCCAGTGATAAAGGTTCTGTTATAATAACTAATACTGTATCACAAAAATAAAGGAATTCAAGTATTATCAGAACAAATTTGGACTAATTTTATTAGGAAATAATGAAATCTAACTTCCACAAAACTTCACTCTTAGTCCTGTTGCCAATATGAAGTGTGCGCCACTGACATCGGTGGATGTGGAAATATATATTATAAAAATTAAGTTTTATATTATATTCTATACATCAAATGTTTTTCTTATTAATTAAAATATATTTGTAATTGAGTAATTTAATAGTTCAAAAAAAGTCGTTTATGCCCACCGCACACGTTAATTGTATACGATTTTGTACTACCTCGAAATTCAAAATCGATAAAAATACGAATTACGAATTGAAATTTTGAAATTTAAATAATCTCGGTTGATAACACGGTTAAAGATAATATTTATATAATGATAACAAGATATTCTGTGATAATATGACATGAGATTTTAATCGAAACATTTTTAACCTATATGATATTTATTAAAACGAAAAATGAAAACCGCCAAAAATCGCCATTCTACAACAGAACTGATTTATAGCCCAACTTACTGGCGGGTACCCGCCAAAAGGTAATTTTGGGCGATTTTAAGATCTTCGAGATGGCCCACCAATATTTGTTATTGACGATAAAACCGCACAATCTGGCAACCAGGTATCGCGTCCACCGTGCAGGCGCGGCTGATGCCCATTCGCAACGGAATCAGTGTGACCACCGCATCGCTAGCCCAGTTCCGCGCGATATTGGCAGACGGATTTGTTTTTCGTTTTTTTTTTTTTTGTCCAAATTAACAAACGAGATAAAATACGAAATGAACAATAATATAATCAAAATAGCCAAATATTTTAATTAGTGATAAATGAATGATAATTTCACGATGATATGATGTTTTTTTACGGGCTTTCGTTGGCTCTCAGTGGCGATCCGAAAACGCTATCGCGTTCACCAGCTCGCTGGATACTTGTTGACCGACGTATTATATTTACAAAAGAATAATAACAATAATAACACGAATAATAAACAACAATTAATAACAAAAATACTAAGATCGTCCCTCGGCGTAGGGACATATTTTATAGTTACCCAACTGATGTATTGTTAAAAAATTTTTACGGTGAGTCGGATGAATTGATTGATTTCTATTTTTTTTTTTTTTTTCTCATGATAATACTAGAAATTTTTTTATACGCCGTGTGGTGTTCTCTATAGAACATTGGTTTACGATCAGCATTATGGTGTGAACAATTAATTGGGCCACTACGGAGTACTAGAAAAAATGGTGTGTGAAAATCCAGCATTTAACTATGATTTTTGGAATAATCCCAACCATGAATCTGTCGTGGAAGTCACTTGCTTGATGCCCAATAGTGTTTCAATACCTTTAAAGGTTTCAACGAGTACGTCATTGCACGAGCTAAAAGAGGTGTGTCTTATGTTATTATCGAGTATTCACTTTACCTAACACTGCACAATGGAAATTTACAGGAATTATGGGAGGAAGCGGTCAAGTATCCCTTGCATGGTATGCTGCACGATTTGAACAGCTACAGTATATCGTATGTCAATGCAATGGCCCAAAGAGAAATGCTGTTGGACGAGAACAAGAGACTATGTGATGTACGGCCATTTTTGGCCGTGCTTAATATTGTAGAACGTCAAGAAGACAAAGCTGATAATGTACTTAATGCCCAAATTAGTAATCTAATTGGGAAAGGTATATACTGTTGCTGGTTATTTATTTCTGGTACCTATATCATCATATTGTTTATTTAGGTTTAATGGAATTTGATTCATTGAAGAATTCAGAAGTTAATCAATTTCGTGGAAAAATGAAAGTACTTGCCGATCAAATGCAAGCAGACCGACGACGAAAATCTTGGTTAGATCGACTACTATATCAGTTTGCACCACGTTTAGCCGCTTCGACATTGTCATCAAATGTTTTACCTGCTACAGTTACTAGACGATTAGTAAACGAAAAGTTTTCAATTGATCTTAAATTTGAAAATATAGAGGTATCTTTTAAAATGTTTATTCTGTTATCAAACAATTGAAAATATTTATATTATTTTTTTAGACTACATATAAATTTAATGTGGATCTTACCACAACACCTGAACAATTAATGGTTCAAATACTAACTAAACGTGCAATAAAATTAAGAGCTAGAAATGAAAAGTGTTCAGACTTTACTCTAAAAGTCTGTGGCCGAGAAGAGTATATTGTTGGTTCACATCCACTGATTGATTATGCTTATATACAAGAAAGCCTGTCTCAAGATCTCATTCCTATTTTAATTGCAGTTTCCAAGTATAATGTTCCAGGTAGACTTGTTATTATTGAGTATTATTATAATTATTATACTAATCATTACAATTCATTTATAGTTCAAGATGAAGTTTACATGGATCAGACTGAATATATGGAACAAAATAAACGTACTACATTAACATTACGTAAAAAAACAAAACACAAATTGTCGTTTGACGTAGATGAACCTTTTAAATTCAAAGTAAACTATATTAGTAAATTAAACTGTGATGTAACCAGAACCGTTGAAGTTGGAATTGAAGCGTCTTTGTTCCATGGGGGTAAAGCGTTGTGTGAGTGTGTTAGAACATCTGAAAAGATTGTTGAAAATGGTGACTGTACATGGGATGAAGAACTATTATTTGACATGAGTGTAGCTGATATACCACGAATGGCTCGTTTATGTTTAGTTGTATATGAAGTTTCTAAAACATCCAAAGGGCTACGAACTAGGCGTATAAAAGAATCCAAACAAGTAAATATAGATTCAATAATTTTATTTTCTTATCTGACCAATTATATGGATATTGCAGGAAATGTTTGTGACACCAATGGACTGGGTAAACTCAACTGTGTATGACTATAAAAATCAGTTGAAGAGTGGGTCGATTACGTTATACATGTGGACATATGCTGATGATATGCAAAACGAAGAATTGTTGCATCCACTTGGTACTGTTGTGTCTAACCCAAATGTGGAACAAACGACAGCACTAACTATCACTTTTCATAGGTTTGAAATATTTTTAAATTATGTTTACATGCACATTTATATGGATTTAATTATTTTTAGTTATCAACCACTTGAACATGTAATTGTATACCCAAGTTTGGAAAAACTACAAGAGTATGCTGAGAAAAAAGGGAAAGAAGACTTAAATGATCAAGCAATTAGTGATCCACAGTCGCTAAAAATCTATTTAGATCAAATAAAGTAGGATATATTCTTTATTTTAAGAGTATATTTATTGTAATTTGTAATTTTTATGGTTAAGATGTTTTAACATTTTGCATGCTTTTATAGTTCATTCACAAGTAGCCTAATCTAATCTGAACATGTAATGTTTATTTCTACTCTGTCTTAAATAAAACTGTATCTTTAATATTAATATATATATAATGAGTACTTGTAACTATTTATAATATTATTATATTATATACCCGAAATCATAATATACACTTTTATTTTGCTTATACGTATTTCAACAACTAAATTGTCATCTTCAGCGTGTACAAAAAACTTAGTTGTTGAAATACGTATATGCAAAATAAAAGTGTATAATATTGTGACTTCAGGTATATAATATAATAATATTATGTATCTTTAATTTTTAAATATTAAAAACAATTTTGAATAACTACATTTTATGTTGTCGAACATTTTTGGAGTCTATATATACATATTTTTAATTTTGTTTATTAATTTGTAGGACAATGGTTGAACGAGGAGAACCTTTTGACGAAATGCATGAACAGGATCGAAAAAAACTATGGCGGCATAGATATCATATTTTGCAATCAGTGCCTGGATTGTTGGCCAAGCTCTTAGATTGCGTAGAATGGGGTATTCGATGGGAAGTAGCAGAAGCCACCTCATTAGTATCCAAATGGCCTCTTTTAGGGCCACATCAGGCATTGGAATTACTAGACTATGCTTATGCTGACCAAGTTGTCCGGAGTTTTGCTGTCAAATGTTTACAAATACTTAGGTATTTAGATAGATATTTAATTGTTAATCATTATTTAGATGTTATATTATGTTTCAGTGATGAGGATCTTTCGTTATTTCTTTTACAACTGGTTCAAGCTTTGAAACACGAATCCTATTTATACTGTGACCTAGTTGAATTTTTACTTACTAGAGCATTACAAAATCAAAAAATTGGCCATTACTTATTTTGGCATCTTAGGTATATAACACGTGAGATTTTATTAATAGTAAATCTAGTAGTTCATGTTTTTTATTTTATTATGATTATTAGATCGGAAATGCAAGTGGCATCTGTGTCTGTACGATTTGGTTTGATGTTAGAAGCTTATTGCCGAGGGTCTATTGAACATATGAAAACATTAATTCGACAAATGGATTTTTTAGCAAAACTAAAAAAGACAACTGAATTGGTTAGACAACGACGTGATAAAGAAAAAGCTCGGTCTTTTTTACAAGAGTATTTTCAAGAATCACACTGTATTGATGCCATGTCATCTGTGCATAGTCCTTTAGATCCCAGTTATAAATGCAAAAAAGTCAGGTATGTTATTGTATAATTATTAATTATTAATATTATGTATTTATAAAACTTATATATTGTGATTTTGTAGAACTGAAAAATGTCGTGTAATGGATAGCAAAATGAAACCATTGTGGATAGTTTTTGAAAATGTTGATTCACACGGTGATGACATTTACGTTATATTTAAAAATGGTGACGATTTAAGACAGGATATGCTTGCTCTACAAATGATACGCATTATGGACAAATTGTGGAAAAACGAAGGATTAGATTTGAGGTAAGTTTTTTATGATATTATATTATAAATGAATTGGCTACTTATTTTATTTCAGAATGAATCCGTATCGTTGTATATCAACGGATAACCGAGTGGGTATGATTGAAGTAGTATTAAATGCTGAAACCATTGCTAATATTCAAAAAGAAAAAGGAATGTTTTCTGCAACATCTGCTTTTAAAAAGGGATCATTATTAGGTATGATTATAATTCAAAATATTTTGTGATATAATTAAAAAAAAAAAAAAAAAATCAATAATACTTAAATTTATTGTTTTTTCAGCATGGTTAAAAGACTATAATCAAACAGAAGAGTCACTACAAAAAGCAATTGAAGAGTTCACGTTTTCGTGTGCAGGTTATTGTGTGGCCACTTATGTATTAGGGGTCGCTGACCGTCATTCCGACAATATTATGGTTAAGAAATCTGGTCAAGTATGTATAATTATATAAAAAATATTTTTCTATTAAATATCTTCAACTGTTTAGTGTTTATGCTATTTATTTACAGCTATTTCACATTGACTTTGGTCATATTCTTGGTCATTTCAAAGAGAAATTTGGTTTCCGTCGTGAGCGGGTGCCATTTGTATTAACGCACGACTTTGTGCATGTTATCAATAAAGGTCAGACTAGAAAAGAGGCTCATGAATTCCAAATGTTTCAGAACCACTGTGAAAATGTAATCATCTATTATAATTATTATGACAATAATAACTAATACTACTCTTGAATAAACGAAATACATTAAATATGTTATTGTATGTTTTAGGCCTTTCTCATATTAAGACGACACGGATCATTAATACTGTCTCTTTTTGCAATGATGATTTCGACGGGTCTTCCTGAATTAGGTTCAGAAAAAGATCTCAACTATTTACGTGAGACACTTGTACTAGACCTATCAGAAAATGATGCTAAACTGCATTTTCGATCAAAATTTGAAGAGGCGTTAGGCAATTCGTGGAAGACTTCTCTCAACTGGGCGTCTCATAATTTGGCGAAAAACAACAAACAATGACAAAAGTTTCTAATTGGCTTAGAGCTGGCCATTCTGCCTTAATTTCAGTTCGAGCTTACTAATATACTCTATGTTTTCCTATACATTAATAGGCAACAGATTGTATTCAATTATATTTAAATGAGAAATACGTTTAATTTGTAAATGGGAGAGAAAGACGTTATTGATAATATTAATATTATGGTTACCTACGTACGATATTTTCCAAGTACAGAAATGTGTAAAAAAAAAAAAAAAAAAATATGCAATATTAATCGTGTCCACGCTGTTATATATTATATTATAAATTATTTACAATTATTATTATATTATTATTAATTATTATTAGAACGATACCATATTATTATATCCAGATTATTTATTTTTCTTTGTGTAATTGCTATTAATTATAATCATGTTTATTATTATTATTATTATTGAATAATGACGAAATTACCTAAATAAAATTAATTGTTATAATATTATTAAAATTTCCCGTGGAATTGGATTATATTAATTTCCTTTCCCCTATCGGTTATCGACATAAATTTTAATATAATTTGTGGTTAACGAAAACAAAAAAAAAAAAGGGATATTTCGTGCCATATATAAAAATGCGCACATTTTTTTTTACACATATATTTTATATTTTTTACGCATGCCTACATAATATAGTGAATGGGAAATCTTTTCATAATATGCATTTTAAGTGATTTTGATGGATGTCTATATATTATTTTAATCGACTAAATTTAACGGCTAAATTATTATTTTTTAATATTATAATATCCGTGCGTGTTACTGTGTTGTCTAATTAATTAAATTTAATATTTTGTAAAAAAAAAAATCGTTATCGGTATCGTACCGTATTATCACCATTGAACTCTGTATGATAACATTATCATATAGTTCAATGATTATCTCCAATAAAATGTAGCCAATTGGAGCTAAGGATATAATATTGTACGATTCTCTAGCGTGATAAATGATAAGAAAATTTTGAATTTTTTGCGTATGAAGAATGCGAGTTTGTAGTCCGATGTTTCCGTAGTTTTCTTCGTTCAGGTTTCCACGGTTCGAGGTCCTAGCCCGCCTGTTGTGTGTACGCGAACATGGCCGACGTTCAATGGCCGTGGCAGTACAGCTTTCCGCCGTTCTTCACGTGAGTATCCGCCGAAATTCAAACGGCACCGTTTTGCGAATTAACGACAAACCGTCCGTGTGTTCGGCAATCTTTTAGGATCCAGCCGAACGCCGAAACCAGAAAAAAACAATTGGACGCTTGGAGGTCGTTGCTGTTGGACTATTGTCGCAGTCGAAAGGTGTGTGTTATCGACGTGCGTGAAGGAGACTCGTTGCCGGTGTTCAACAACACGGTCATATCCAGTAGGTGTCAAAAAAACGAGTAAAAATATTGCGAAACATTCTCTTTGAATTTTTTCACACCGCAATGGGTGTGAAATAGGTACATCATTTTTTTGTTTTCTGGCGTTTTATCAAAACACAATAATGGGACATGCTTGCAGTTGGCACCAGGTGCGTCAGGGGAGACCGAGACTACGTCTCCCCAATGATTTTGCGTTATAGCACGAGCTATATAATATGTTATGTACTGGATGTGCTATATAAATAATACATTTATCTGTGATAATGAGAGTCGACGAGATCGCAACAATCTTTTTTCAGAGTATAGCAAATATTTTGTTCAAATACCTACCTATGTCAATACTTTTTAGTACATGGTGCGCAGAAACCATGGTCTGTTAGAATTCTATCTCGTCCAATTTCTGGTGGAAGACAAATGTTTTGGTTCTATGCAAGGAGCACCATTGCTATGGATGACGTATACCACATCCTGCTGCTAGAGTATCCGGTACAGATTAGTGAACGACGTAAAAAAATCTCACTATTCTCAATTTTTATCTTGACTTGGTTGCTAGAAAGCCTGGTGAATGTGAAATATTATGAACATGATTTAGGGAGGAATTCAGTGTTGATATAATAGTATCCAAGATGTTGAGGATTCATCATCAAAATAGGATGGGGTAGCAACATTTTTAAAGATAGTAATACGAAGATAAGGAAAACCCCAACCGTCAAAGACATAATTGAAATCGGTGAAGTTTTCTCTGGGTGTACGTCGGTGTAAGGGGTTAACGTCCGTGCTCATTTCAATTATAATAAATACTAAAACAATATTAATTTGTTTATAAAATGTATACAAATATTATATATATATATATATGTCCATTGTCAGGAAACGTGACTGATTAAAGATGCATTACAGTACTATTGTACCAGTGGCATACACACTGCAAGGGGTATTAATGCATTTTTAGGACACCACTTATTAAATCTACCCAAATAACTTTTTGTAATAATTGAATCATTCAATGATAATAATTTTCTAAGAATTGTAGCATTGAAGTTAAATGTATAGAGATTACCAATTAGTCACCTATTACGCCTATTATCGAATTTAAAGAAAGGAATATTTTTTAAAGCATATTGTAGCTTTTTATTTGTAAGATATCGTTTCACAAATAAGTTGCTACTGTTAAAAAAAATCAAATTTATGATAAATGTAAATTTTTTTGTTTTCTCTTAAAACATTTGATATTTTTGTAAATTTTCATAGTAGGTATTAAAAAAAACACAAAAGTAAGTTACTTTTTAATTTAAAATCTTATATCACGAAACATATTTATTTCAAATCAAAATTCTAACAAAATTTGTTAATAAATTGTTACAAGTATATTTAATATACTTATAACCTACTTGTAGGTATATTATGTATAAAGTCCATATAGCCTCATTATAGTAAATAATTTAATATTTTTCAAATGGATCTTTAGTTTTTGACGTATTGTTTACCAATTTTTCAAGGGGTTGTCATGAACTTTTTTGATAAATAATGTTTTAAAATATACACTGATGAGCTTTTCTACCACTATTTATTCTCTTTATATATTTTTTTCAATTACAAAATTGGATACATCCATCAGAAAGTTAAAAAATTTAACTTATTTTGCATTGTTTTTAATCATATGGATTTTAGAGCACCTATTTATGTTCATATTTTAACGTCGAATAGAAACTTTCAGAAATTTAATTTGAAAATAAAACTTTTAGAAAATTATTATTTTTATTCAAAAATTTGACGAGTTAAGAAGAGATAGTTGATTTATGATACATTAAAATACATACATTTCATTTCCAATAATTTCATTGAAAACTGATAAATGTAAATCTTTATATTATTTACGATAAATTTGCATAGAGAGGTGAGGTTAATCATACACTGAAACGCTATACTCAATTTTCCTGAAACGTGCATTTGCCATGACATGTTTTGCTTAATTTTCAAATAATTATTGCGAAATAATAAAAAAAAGTGCTACTGACTTGGTGAAAATGGACTACTTTTAAATTAATTTACTGAAACATTTTTTTAAATATTGTTTGATTTTCATTTTCACAAAATGTCTTTATAATTGCCTAACAAAAATCCCTTAAAAACTGGGGTGTATAGTGTATTACATTATTAACATACATTAGGTATATTATATATATATATATATGAGTATACTTAATACTAATACAATTTTTAAATTAAAATACCTATATTTAAAAAAATATAGTGCATTTGTTTAGTACCTACTGTTGCATTTTTTAATGGATTTATTTTTTTATATCTTTGATAAAACTTCCGACTGCAGTTTGTTAATAAGAAATATAAAATGTCAATATATATTATATACCTATGTACCAAAATATTATGTATATATACTTATGTAATTTGTCATCATTATAAAAATGTTCATGTTGTTGTTATGGATGGCATAATATTCAAATAAGTCGATACTGAACAAATAATATTACGGTTTAGATGGCATATTTGGATCTTTTTTTTTTTTTAGGCATTTTTTCATGCATAACATCACTGGTTATAAAACTTAAAAGCCATTCTTTTCAATAGAACGATTTCGTTTTTGGACATTTACTGAGGGGTTGAAGTATTCATTACTTATTGTATACATCTTTTATAGTTTTACTGGCCTTATACTTGAAATTTCTGATGCGTATACTTTTGACGAGAATACTACACTGAAACGAACAAATAAAAGTTATGAAACCAGAATTTTAAAGTTTAGAAAGAAAAAAAAAAAACGTTATATTTAAAAATTCGTTTTTTACTTATAAACAATTCTTGTTCTCTAAATTAATTTCCATCTGTATTATGCACATTCAATATTTTAGTAGATTTTCTGTAATTGCCAATCAGTATATTGGTGTAATTTACAAAATGAAAAATATGTATCGGTAATACTTTGCATTTCATGATTATAGTTTATATTAAAAAATTTGGAGATTTTGATATACGAAATACAACGAAATAAAAAAAAAAAAAATTATCAAAACGCTTGTGTTGTACATAATCACCGCAGTTTTCGATGGTTTTAAAAATTCTATAGCACATTCTAAAAATGACATCTTTATAGGAACCGTCTGTGTTCATTCTGATTTTTCCACAAAAAAAATATAGCATCGCTTAAAATATAATGTATTATAAAATTATAATTTTTTTTTTCATGATAATTACGATCACAGAACATTGTGTACATTAGAACGACCAAGTCGAGTACGGATGTTTATGATATTTTCATCTGATTTTTGGAATGTCGAGGCCATATTTTCCTGGCTAAAAATACGTTTTGATTGCATTATAGATAGTTACGTATTATATTTATTTTGCATTTGTCGACATTATTAGTTCATTTTTTTTTTTTTTGTAACCACTATCGGATTTCATAAATTGCAATTTTCTTACACGCAATATTTATTCGATGTCACGGTTTTATCTGCATCGACGTTGAGTGCTGCTAACTCATTTTCACGAATTTCTACAATTTTCATTAAATTTTTTGCGTGATGAATTTAGGTTATAAATTCATTTTTTAGGGCATAAAAGTCTGGGCCTTAATTATATGCATATTATAAATGTCGATATTATGTAGAGCTTATAATAGATATGTTTATTAAAATATTTAGATGAAATTTTAAAGTAATATTCAAATCGAACTCTATTTCATAATCTCAAAGTTTTGCACAATTGATAGAGGATGTAATGTTGTAATTCATTTGTTTTTTTTTTTAAATAATTTTATTCGGAAAAATTATAGTTGGGTACCTGAGGGTCGATTCTTGAATTTCGTATGAGACATTTTACGTAGGGTTTTGTCGTACGACATTTGAAATACTTATTCTTGAACTACAAACGACATTTAGTTCGTTGTCGAAATTATTTTGTCACACACGAAATATTTGTCACATAAACCAAGTTGGTTACCATAGAAAACAATACGCTATCATGTCCGGAATCGTGATAAAAGCTCTGTAGCCGCCGGTATCTTGTTTGTTATCAATTTATTGCAAGTAGCTCAATAGTTTTGTTGCCATAAAGCTTCTTAAACTTCTTAAACGTACTAAAAAGTTCAAAATTTTCAATGTTTATAATGGAAGATGGTAAAAAATATACTGTTCAAAAACTCAAAAAGAAATGCTTATTGAGTTTTTCAAAAAAGATCCTCGATTAATTTCTAGGAAGTTCATTAGAGATTCTTGAAATCGATATATATAATCGAATTGATTAAATGGATCATATTTAACCGAAAAACCTTGTCTTGGATTATTTCCCACTATTTCATGAGCATTAATCACATTTAGTACATATAAGAGATACGCGAGATCATTAAAATTATCCATCATAAAAATTGAAATATTAACCAAGTTCAATGATACACAAAAATACTACAAAAACAAAAGAATAATTTTATCAAAATTGAATCAATGATAATAAATATTAAATAGTTGGACAAAAAGTCGTGTGATAATTATATTGTCGTACCCATTCGACTACTACGACATTTTGTCACACATAATTGTCGTAACAAATTGTCGTTCGAGAATAGACCAAACTAAATTTCATGTGACAAAATATGTGATTTTTCGTATACCTAACCTAACCTAACCTAACCTAACCTAACCTAACCTAACGACATTACGGTTACGAGATTCAAGAATCGACTCCCTGCATATAAATGTAATATACATAGCATACATACAATTGGACAGGAAATAATATACAGACGGACAATTGGGAAGGAAAGCCTACATAAAGTCTCAAACGACTAGTTTTTGACGCATAGATTAGTTAATTTTGCCACATCAAGAATTACGGTGGTAAGTAGCCCCATGTTTTCGCATAGAAATATACACAAATAGACCGCATGTGATAGTAGTTGATGGGCGAATCAGGAGATGTGTTATGGATGTTCGAAGCATGAGAGGTACCAGCGCAATCTCGGACCATTTGATTGTAAGAGCAAAAATCAAGACGATAACGCTTGTCAGTGGATTGGCGAAGAAAGACAAGGTTCAATACAGAAGGTCTGAAAAACCAGGGGGTCGAAAGACGGTACGGTACAAGAATAAACTAAAGGAAACCTTTCGACTATTAGAAGGAACAATACCAACGTAGAGTTGTGGAACGAGATTGAAAACGTAATCAAAACGGTGGCTACTGGAGTCCTAGGTTTCAAAGAATTTTCATTTCAAGGAGAAAATATGATAGGAGAGTATCGGTCGGGATTCACGCCAGGGAGATCGACAATGATAAAATACACGCGTGATAAAACAAATAATAGTAGAGAAGAGTGACAATAGTTCGACGTGTATTTGTGGATATCAGACAGGCGTATGACTCAATCAATCGATATAAACTTTTGGAAAGTAATGCAAAACTAGTGAGACTAGTAAAAGCATTTGTATAACACTCGAAGGGCAAAGTTAAGTTCAACACAGAAATATAAGGAGAATTCTCAGTATGGAAACAGGTCAAGACAGGAAGATGCCTTGTTTGTCTCCCGTTTTATTTAGTAAAGCCCTAGAGTCAGTAATAATAAGAGAAGTACTCGATCGGATCTAAGAATATCTGAAGAACGGAAGATAATATTGGCAGCATACGCGGACGACATTATAATTATAGGAGAAACCGCAGAAAGTGTAAGACGGACCGATCGAAAAACTGATAAATAAGGGAAAAAATATTGGCCTGCAAATTGATGAACAAAATACGAAATATCTAATAATATCCCGAAGAGAACATGTGCAAGATTTTCTAACATTTGGGGACTTAACATTCGAAAGGGTATCGTGTTTTAAATACTTAGGAGTAGATATCACTCACAATGTGGAAACCAGACAAAAAACGACCGAGAGGATGGCCAAGACAGCGGTGGATTGATCGAGTTAAAGAAGACCTCAAACTCCCGAGGTGGAAAAAAAATCGATATGTTAATTTAAATATTTAGATGAAATTTAAAAATAATATTCAAATCGAACTCTGTTTCATAGTCTCAAAGTTTTGCACATTTTATAGAGGGTGTAAATGTTGTAATTCATTTGTTTTTTTTTTTTTAATCATTTTATTTTCGGAAAAACTATAGTTGGGTACCTATATATATATATATATATACGTAATATACATACAAACCGTTAATAAATCCTATAATAATAATAATTAAAGACCGGATTTAATTGATATTGCAACTTTTTTTGCAGTTAAGATAAACCAAATCTGATCAAATGTATAGTCGATGTATACTTTATGTGTTGTGCGCCTATTTAATTTTATAATGCAATATTTTGCAATTTTTTTACAATTTTGTGTGTTTAAAAGAACAAAATATTTAACTCGGCTAAATTTATTGTATAAATACGCTATTATGACATACCGAGTTTTCGTTATGAGTAGATAAGGTTAGGTTAA
This sequence comes from Pemphigus obesinymphae, assembly GCA_025469235.1. Taxonomy (NCBI): domain Eukaryota; kingdom Metazoa; phylum Arthropoda; class Insecta; order Hemiptera; family Aphididae; genus Pemphigus; species Pemphigus obesinymphae. Next base: position 28,476 of record JAIPRL010000147.1, read on the forward strand.
CTAAAAATAAACAGGTTGTACAAAATAATGCAGTGAAATGTGATTTAGCATTCATAAAATTACACTTATCTAAGTTATCCATTAATTTTATAAATTTGGAATCATCGAATAGTGAACTACTCGAAAATATGAATATGTTTAGAAAAATTGAAGATATTTTAACAAATATTCCTGGTCCAGATGGAAAAAAAAAATAAAGACAAATTTTTGTATGTAATTTAAAAAAAATTGAAGGGTATAAAACTATTAAATCTTATTATGAAGTTATATCAGGTAAAAAATATGTTAATTTAGATATAACGCCTATAACTAGTGTAGACGTAGAACGTAGTTTTTATTTGTATAAACATATTTTAAGTAATAGAAGATTTAATTTTAATGAACATAATTTGGAAATGTATCTAATTATCAATTTTAATGAAAAAAATTAACATTTATCTAATTTTTTTTGTATAAATTTTGCATTTTTATAGTGCAATTTATTATGCAATTTTTACGTATTTTTTGGTGCAATTATACAATTTTAATATGCAATTTGTGTGTATAGGTATAGGTATCTATTTTATTTTCAACAGTTTTTCGTTTGTCGTGTATAATATTAATAATACATGGACGGGTTTAAAAAACTCTTGACGTCGTGCGTCGGGTAATCTGAAAACTTTTATTTGTTCACTATATACCTACCTATACGTGCTATTTTCAAAATTCCCATCGAAACATATAACCGCCATTAATGCATCGACGTCAGGGATTAGGCGCCCCCCTGGGTATTTGAAAGGCACTATAAATAGCTGCAGAATACTCGGTAATATTTATTTGTCTACCTGTAAAATGTAAATCCCTGTGATATTTGTTGTGCAAATATTCACATGATCTATATGTATGCATTTGTATAACGCTTGTCTAAACTTCGCGAAGGATGTATTGAAGGATGTCGGGACAAATAGAATATCAAAAGTCTTAACAAATCGAAACATTTTACACATTCTGTATATATATATAAATTATAATACAGTATAGTACCTATTTAAATTCAACTGGTATACTTGTTCGGATTTCCTGCAGAGACAATCAATCTCCGAAACTCATTTCGTGTCAAAATAATTTTATTGTAGTTTTATTTTGAATTTATTATTTTATAATTTACTTAAATTGTTAAAATTTTTTAAATATGGCCTACATACAGACCCCTTAAAAATTAAATCTCTTCTTAAGTGAAAAGGCAAAAATAACGACAATTTTGATACATTTAAAATATATATATCATATTATACCTATATTTTAATAAAATATAGGTAATAAATTAAGATTAAAATCTTAAAACTTGTTGGCTACTTGTCAGTAATTTTTATAAAATGTTGAAATCGGATTGGGGGTTTTTTTTTTTTTTTTTGTATTCATCTCTATATTTATACTTTTTATATCTTTTATACTTTTATACTTTTTGAGTAGAAATAAATTAAGAGTCGAGTATAAGATTTTTAGATTAAAAATCTTTCTGATAAGAAATTTATTGTTATTGGTATTTTAAAAAGATCAATTTTCGTATTATATAAAATTATATAATATCGAATTCAATATTAAAGTATACAAGACACGAGTTATTAATCATTTTAAACTTTAAGTAATAGACATACAGTAGGCATACAGATAGGCTTCTTATAACAATAGCACAAATAATGCAAGTCTAGTTTATAAAACCATTCAGATATTTCATTCTCTTTAATGAATATTTGTCTTAATTTATATCATGTTCTTTATCATACTATATTGTACATTTTATTAAATGCAAATCTATTTTGTCATTATATATACCTAATTGTTTTTGAACGGGTATGGCACATTTGTTAATTTAATCTGGAAAACACGGAAAAGTCGAGGGAATTTTTAAGCTTCAAATTTGTGGCAACCATGATGAAGTTTATTTTTGCTCATCAGTCATCACAGTCTATATACACTTATATTACGAATAATATTATACGAACGATATTATCAAACCGTGTATTTAGAGTACAGACTGTGTTTATTTCAAAATTTATGTTGCCAAAAAATCTAAATTATATTAAAAATACAAAGTTTCTCACTAAAAGAAAAATACTTTCAAATAGAAAATTTCTCACTTTTTAAATTTCTTGACTTTCACAAAAATTTGAAATTTGAATTTTTAATTGTCGGAACATAATTGTAAGGGAACTCGGAGAGACAAAATCAAAAATGTGGGGAAGTCGATCTAAAGTAGATTTTACGGAAAATTGAGATCAGTCTTTATATAATATTTATCGCATCACTAGATCCATCGGCGTAGGTACGTTGGAAATAGAAATAGTCTAAATTGCTATGTCACCGTGTGTGATAAAGAGAGAAACAGATTATCGCCGCGTTCAATCCTCTAAAATAACGACGAATTCGGCTATTAATTATAATATTGTGATTATTGCTTAGGGGTGATGAGGAGGATATATACATATTATTTATTGGGAGGTATCCCTACCCTGATTACCCCCCCCCCCCCCGAAATAGTCACTGTGTCATGACGAAAATGTATTTATTTTGTTTATTTAGATATTTAGGTATTCTTATATTGACGATTAAAAATGACAATTTGGATTTCCGATCCTGTAACTTAACTCTTTATAACCGTAAGTAATGAGTACCTATTATTGATTTTTCGCGACGTCGAATTTGACGATGGCGTCCAAACGATTGTGTCCCGAAGAAAATGATTATTTCGTGAAGACTCATCCCCAAAAAAATACGCGATCCCTATTTTGTTTAGTGTTTGCGTTTTTTCGACCGAACCGACTCGAATTCTCGGCCGGGTAAAAATCGTTTTGTGTTTTGAACAGGCAAATGGATCGGAAAATTCGCAAAGCACTACGCCTTAAACCTATAAAAGTCAACCGTTATATGACGATAATGCTGGTTTTATGTAGGACATTATATTACATACGACGAGGCACATTCATCTCCTTCTTTTTGGGTCCTTAGCGTCTATCTGGTTTAAACATATTATTGTACAGCTGAGATTTGTATACGGATTTGCATATTTTTTTTCCGTATATAGCTGTCAGTGTCGTATTGTACCGCGCCTGCAAATGGGCACAAAATTCATCATTTTATGCACATAATATAATTTAACATGCTTATTTAAAATTAAATATGTAATACTCTTAAAATTCAATGATATATTATTTGCAGGATATTATTTAGTTTTGTAGATACATCGTAGGCATGCGCAGGTTGTGCTTTCGCTGCATCTGGATAGGCTGGTAGGGCCGTTTAAGTTCAATTTAGAGGTCCGGCGGTTTCCGAAAATACTTGAGTATTTTCATATTAAACTTCGCAATTATTATACGTTTATACATAAAGAAAAAAGTAAAAATGTTTTCTGCGTCTAAATTCTTCTAACTCTGCGTATCATTTATCGTCAATAAATTATTTTATAGGTGTATTACGAAAAATTAAAATTGGAAGTGCAGGACTAGGATGGCCGACCCCAATATAGTAGTTGGCAGAGAAGCAGGCTGACATGGAAAAGAATATATATAAAAAAAAAAAAAAAAAAAAAAGAAAGTAATTTTCATAGTTAATATGTCTTATAAATGTATAAATATATGGCTGATACCGAATTGGTTCCCATTTTGAATCCATAATCATTCAGGTATAGTGGCCGAATTCATTCCCACGCAGAGAGTACATATTTACGTTTGTTTGTGCATATTTAATACTATCATTTTATGTGTGATATCATTGAGCAATGAACGTAGTTTATACCATTTATAATCAATGATAATATTAAGGCAAATGGGTAAAAACGTATCGGACACATTGATTTTTAAAAATTATCTTTCACACGATATAGATTTTACGCGATTTCTTTAAATAATCGACCGAAATCTTAGTTAACACTTACAGTTAACGAGATTTTAGATGCTTAGCCTCCATATGGGAGTCAAATTTGACTCATTTCCAAACGGGAACCAATTGAGGTATATGAATTAATACCATTCCGTACAAAATACGTTCTCAAATTTATATTTATTTATTCAATTTAAAATTTTTTTTTTATTTCAATCTAAAGTATTATGTTTCATAAGATGCAGGGCCGCCCGAAGAGGGGGGGGGTGTCTCACCCTTCCTCCACTTTCAGTAGGTAGGGAAAATTAAGTCCATATTCTTCGGGATGACCCTGTCCAGACGCTTCTACCCTACAAAATGAACTTTAGTTCGTATAGACTATACACCTATATACATACATATATATATTTTCAGATACTTGGGACATGCTCGATTTACAATTTTCACGATTTTTTAGATAGATTTTTTGAACACAAACTTTTTAGCGTCTGACTTACTGTTATTTTTATAAATATATTTATTTATTTTCTAAACATTTCATTCGAAATTATGCTTGCCTATTTAAAGTTGAATATAATAATATTATATATTGTATACATTTTATAATAGCGTTACAGTTGATTTTGCACGAAATCGTGTCATAAAATGTCAACAAATGGTGAATGTAGAACATGCAGAATCGTGTTTTTTTTACCAATGCCGTCATTGGTTTCAGTAAATAAATTTATCGTGTAGTAAAAACTACAGTCGCACCAAATATAACGATTAACGAATGACATATATATGTTCGATTCGTTATGTTTTGTACGCCGTTTTTATTTTTACCCGGTCGGGACTTTTACGACGAAACATGTAGCACTCAAATACAAAACATGTATGACGCGTTCTACGAGTTTAAAATTACTTATATGGTTTTAAACAATATTTTTAATTTATAATCAATTAAACTGCTTAAAAAAAAAAAAAAATTCATAATTTGTGTGATTAAAAATTACTAGGTTATGTTTGAACAATATTATATATTTATATAGGTAGTCTATAATTATTAATAATTGATGTGATTCAAGTGAATGGTTAAAATTTATAAAACAAAATAAATTCATTAATTCTTAAAAATAAATACCTGCATTCGGTTACTATTTTATTTATTTATTTATTTTTTAGATCTGTCAACACTGTCAGTAAAATTACCACCATTTTCTCGCGCAGTTGCAAATATGCAAATATTTTATTTACAGCTGCAGGAATTTGATATATATATATATACTATATTTTTTTAGTCTGTCAGAAACTCTAAAAAATTATACTCAACAAAAATGATTTATTTATTATCAGCTACATTGTAATTATTGTAATAAGACGTGTAAATGACATTTTCGCAAAACATAAAAATGTTACGTTTATTTTTTATCTCACTTTTTAATTACTTTTTATAGCTGTCCTATATAGTTCTAGTAGTACGGGTATATGAAGCCGTCACTATTTTCGCACTCGTAATTGATCAATTGAGTGGCAGCTCTGCTGCATAATGTATATTATGAATATTTCAAAAATGTTTACTTGATATAAGTTTAAAAAAAAAGAACACCGGTGGATGAGACCTCGTCACGATCTCCCCCATAAATATCCCACTGTTATTATAGTGGCATACATATTATATTCGTTGAAAACACTACAGAATGCAATATATATACCTAGTCGATTTTAAGAGTTCATCCAGCAAGTCGATTTCAACAAATTCGGAAAATACATATTATTCCGTCATGACTTGTGCACGAGTTTAAGTGCGTATATTATACACATATTATATAGAATGCATCATTATATTATTATTATGTACTCGTTGTTAATAGTTAGGGTCCGGGATGTTGATGACTTTTGCATTTTTGTTTTTTTTTTTTGGAACATCTTAAGTGATGCTTTCCTAGCTAAAAATATAATTATGTATAACATACGAATCTATAAATAACTAACTTTTATTTTGCATTTTTTGACATTTTAAGGTCATTTTTTTTAAACTATTTTTCAATAATCGTCAGAAAATTCACGAGTTTATTATTATTATTATTATTATTTTGCGTAATATTTTTTTTTTTCACTTATAATTTCACGTTTGTGCATACATTTTAGTTTTAACAAGTACATTACACAGCAGTCATTTGAGAAAAACTGCAAATAAAAAATATAAAATTCGTTATATAAAATAATATAATACATACCTATACCTAATACAATATAATTATTTCTTATTCAACTCATTTATTATCATATTTATTTTCATTATATTATCATTTCAAAATATACAGATTGTCACCGTTGTCATACAACATTTATGTCATAAATTTTAATTTTCTAGATTAAAACCGGCAGTATTCAAAATGCGTGTAAATTCAAACTTCAATAAAACTATTTATTTTAATCATAAATCCAAAATCATAATTCATAATATTTTTTATTATATATTTTTATTTTTTACATAAAACCAATTTTCAAATTCGAACTTCAATATATGTATTTTAGTTATTTAATATGCATGTGTATTCATTGTAATGATATAATAACTAAAAAATTTATAATTTAAGTAATTTAAACAATTTTAAAGGTTTTTTTATGGTTTTAGTTTATAAATTAAATTTTAAGGGTATTTTTGTAAGTTTTTAGGGCATTTTTTTAAAGTTTTTTAGGTCATAAATGCATTTTTTAGGGCATCAACATCCGGGCCCTATTAATAATATATGGAACGATAAATTGGAATTTCAGCAAAATTAAGGAAACACGTGTTTTATATTTTGAACATCTATTTTTTTTTAAAACGCTCTGTCACTGTAGAAAATCAACTTGTTATTTAATTTTGGTGGTTAAAATTTGATGGTCATGTTACGTGTATACTATGTAGGTAATCTATTCATAGTCCATATTAATTTAATATACTTTTAGTTTTTGAACGGGACGATGAATCTATTAGTTTTACAACGATGTTTATTTCTATTTTTTGGAAAAGGCTTTTCGGATAGAAGAAATCAAATAGGAGTTTTGGAGTGAAAAGCTTATTTGATAGAAAATTCGATGATTTTCCTAGTAGTTTTCTTAAGCGTGGAGGAAAACTACCTATTATGACAATTTGTTTAAATGGAAAATGTAACAAATAAAGTTCCTTGGTAATATTATTAAAATAAATATGCAATATGTATGACGCTTAGAGCCGGATTTACGTCTGATGCATGCAGCTATACATTTTAAGGACCCTTTAAGAGAGGCGCAACACCATCCATTTTTAAGGGATTCTGTATAGGAAATTTTCAAGAAATTATAATAAAAATGAAAATGTAACAGTTATTATAAAATGTTTAAATACACTTTAAAAGTAACCTATAAATAGTCTCATATCCGTACAACTTTTCATTGTTGTGTAATTGTGACATTTGTTCAAAAACATCTTTATGCAAAATAAACAAAAATAATCTTACAGATAAAACACTTATTATAAAATATATAATAAACAATATTTTGGAGATGATTTCATCAAGGTTGCTACTTCATTTATATTATTCGACATTGTACTAACGAAATACCTTATTTTTTACGTTTTAAAATATCGTTAATCCTTTTAGTAATACTTTGCAAAACGCCGATGAGATCATCTCCAAAATATTGCTTTTTTTTTTGTATTTCATAACGTGTCCGTTTTACTCGAAAATTACTTTAAGAGGTCATTTCGTTTGTTTTTCGTGGACACGTTTTTACTATTGAAAATCATTGATGTAGGTAGCGTCCTCTTAAAAAAATTTAACTCTTTAAATGTATTTATTTATTATTGTTTTATTTGACATATATATATATATATAAGTCAATGTAGTAGTAATCACAATATAAAAAAGCAATTATCGGGAGTTGGCATTTAAGAAATATATTTTAGGTATATTAAATATCAAATAGTTATTAAAATATATTTAATTCATATTTTATGTACCTAGTTAAAAAAAAAATTCTATTACAATTATTCAAGGTCTCTTGAATTTGAGGCGTTTGTGTGCGTGGAATATAAAACATTTTCTTTTTGACAGTTATAGTTATGTGACAGAGGCGAATGTAAAATAATGTCTGGAGGTATTTTTTTTAAAATTTAAAATTTTATATTTGTATATAAACAAATTAACTAGATATTTTTAATTTAAGTACTAATCAATTTAAATTGATAATATAGAAATATTATTAGTATATAGGTACTCGTATATATATATAAATTATGTAGGTATAACAGAAATTGTACTATCTATTACTTTTTAGTTAAGTTTGAGTGTATGAAATTATACATGTTTATGCTAATTTTATTTTTTTTTATTAAAAAAGTTTTGACTTTTGAGTTATTTTAAAACCAATTTTTGCCATTTCATAATTTTACAATATTATAACTTTACACTCATCTAAAAAAAATTCAATTTCAAATTTAAAATATATAAACGACCATGTAATCCGTATTTTACATATTTTCACGTAAATTAAAGGTCACATTTTATGTTTTTCTTAAATTATTAGGTATATAATTTAATATTTATTTTTATATAATTATTCTCCTTACATTCGCCCCTGGTTATATCATATATAGCTACATGTAACATATCAATAGCCTTTTAAGAGAAATTCGTGTTTTTAATTTTATATAAAAAAAAAATTCAAGGGTTTCATTTCAGTTTTTTCCGGGTGATGTGTGTTTTAGGGTATAGGCCAATTTGAACATTTTACCAGACCGTTTTTAAAATATGTAGGTGGTACCTATGTAAATATTATAAATATTACAAAAAAATGAAAAATTTTTAATTAATATATGCATTGGTAATTGGAACATATTAACGGAACGCCAGAGTTATAAACACTTTTAAGGCAACGGTGCCGTCGCACACGGCTCCTTCTCTTCAAAAAAAAAAAAAAATAATAATAATAATCAAAATTCCTATTTATAATTTAGCCTTTGCTAATTCGTTGATTACCGGCTTTACCGCCTTTAATGTAATTGATTTCTCGAACGTCAATAAAAATGCATTTTTTTTTTCATAGGTTCTATAAATTCTCCTCGCTTTCCGTTTTCAATAATGTATATGCGCGGCCATATATGACAACGATTAATTAGTTCAAACAATTGCAATTGTTACAATTTAAAATTGCATTTTAAATATAGGTCACTGATTTTTTTTTAAATATGTATTTCAAGTGAATTACTTACCCAAAATCAACTTTGTTCGTTTTCTTTGTACGGGTATTTAGTATAGTGACTCCCAAAAAGTTATACAAATAAAAAACGAAAATAGATAAATATGGCAATAATTTTTTAAAAACACCGTCGTGTTCGGGGTGTATACACATCATCAGCTACCGCGCAATGACACACATTAAGAACGTAAAATATAACATCATCATCATCGTCATCCTGTATTTTCTGTATATATACGTGTACTGCTCGCGAATAGTTCTCTTTTTTTTTTTCTATTTTCTCCGACAATCCGACGGCAGCTATACGGAAAGATAAAATTGATTGGCCGGGGACGTGATCCTTTTCCACCGGGAGGCTCGAAAAATCGACCATCGACCGTAATAATAAAAATAATAATATTCGACTGGCGCGGCGCAATCTTCGACCACGCGAACTGTGACCGCGATAACATAACCTTCCAAGGGAGAACGATAATATATAACGTACGTTATTTGTTTTTGTTTTTTTTTCGTTGATAAAAACATGGTGAATATAGTTGCGAGCAGCATGACAAAATAAACAGGTATGCTGGCAACTTTGTGATACGCAAGTACCGCCATATTGCTTTTCTCCAAATGTTATCAATGTTCTTTTCTCGGTAGACCGGTGCATGATTTAAGATCGTATGTGTGATAATTACATTGTGTTCGTTATGCGTCGATCGTATTATTATGTACATTTTCTTCAATAATCTTTTATTTATGTAATTAAGGATAAGTATAGAGTTTAATTCTTAAATCTATATTTTTACAGTACATTAATTATTATTTTTAATTATTTAACTATAATATAGTTATTACCTTTACGTCTATTTCCATTTAAACAACCTCTAAACACATAGATTGGCATATTCATTCGAATTAAAAATTAATTAACAAATTATAAAATACGCTTAAAAGTAAATAAAATATTTGTTTTAAAAAAAAAACAAAAAAGGCGGCAATAAAATAAGATAACAAAAATCATGATAATCGTAGATACTGAGATGACGATAAGCGGAGAAAAGCGTCCGCCATGATTGCGCGAGTTGAACCAAAATACGTAAGTTGCAGTTATACCTGTTTATTTTGTCATGGCGAGCAGTGCTAAATGTTACGCGCGTGCCAACTACCTATAACGCCTCAATTCCGGTGGATATCCGCATAATATCACAACACAGATTATCAAAATAAACAATACGTGATAAAGGGAGTATAAATAATATTATTGTAATAATAATACATTTATTGCGATACGGTTTTCATTTTATAATCATATTATAACGTATCGAACGAATAAAATACGTTAGTAAATAAAATAATATTAATTAACCGAATACGCAATATTACCATTGCTTAAATGTTTTAAGTTAAAATAATAGCAATCTTCAGCTGTCTGTACTAAAAACAATTTATTATTTACAACGATTTTCTGACATTTGTGGAGGGCAGTTTTCCATTAAAATTGTTATAGGTACAATATATTATGCGTGCGTAGAAAAATACGAATCGAATATCAAAATGTAAAAACCGGGTAAGCAATATTATGTTTACCGATAAGTACGCATTATCCACACGATCGCCTATGCATCTATTATTATTGATAATATTGTGGCTCCGCAAGCGTGATTATTTCCACCGGAATTAGTGGGCATTAGTTGGCACCACTGAACTAAAAACATGGAACGTGTATTGGGAATACAATTTGTGCCCATAAGCTGAAGGCTACCTATTGTTTCCTGACATTTTTGTTCCCATGATATAATAACGTTTTCTTAGACATATATTATTTTTTGATAGTACAATATTGTGATATGATCACAGATCAAATGAAACCAGATTGTGCACTCAATTCTCATCGAAAAAAAATCAAATTCGATAGTTACTATCGAGCCCCCAAATTAGTGTTACCACATGTTAGAATCTAAAAGTCTTTAATGATTTTCTAATGATTTAAATCCTAATATTATTTATTATCATTT